>OZ038376.1:22587584-22835084 GCA_964036015.1 Leptarthrus brevirostris | reverse complement strand
TATATAAACAAACAATGAAATTCGAATAGAAATGCTAAATTATGTTTAGAATGCACAATGATTACGAGTTTCACAGTTTTATATAGCGCGCTTATTAATAATAGTCCACTGGTAACACAAACTGCGGCAGAATGATTTGTTATTGTTTTTTTTTTTTAAATAAGCCAAGTTTTGTCACTTTCAACTATAAAATTTGTCTATTTACTTTCATGTGCACTTAAATTGTGTGTATTCGTGCTAGGTATTGTGATCCACCGCTTTTGTTTTTAATTCGATTTTTGTTTTCTAATTACAACTATTTTGTTTAAATATAATAAAAATTATTTCCTAAATTTACGTTGTTTTTTTTTCACTAAGCTTTTTTTTAAATATTGCAACTGGAAGATCCGAGGTGGGTTGTATTTTATTTATTTATTTTATATTTTTTAAGTATTAATTAAAGCGCTGGTTCATTTGTGTCTTTTTTTATGTCCAAAAAAAATTAGTTAATTACGATATAATATTTGGTCTAAATGTAGTTTTTAATCACTATTTGATTTTTTTTATTATTAAGATCAAGGAAAATTTGCCTTTCCTTTTTTGTTATTATTATGAATTAAATTTGAACAATTATCTTAAGAGATAAAGCTGGAGGAGAAGCGCACGACGTTGATATACGTCAAAGGCCCTGCAAGGAAATACGAAAAAAAAATCGTTATTAGTTATAAAATCATGCCTTAGAAATATTACAAATATGAAATTCAATGAAAATCCAACTTTTTTTTTAAAACAATTTTATATTTTAATTGCAGAAAGTGTTTATTAAAACTGCAAAATCAAATGGTTTGAGTATAGAATTTTAGAAATTACACAAAGCAATGCGAACTATCAAAACTTTGCTCTTTAATTTCTTCTTTTTTTGGTGATATTAAGAGGAAATTATCAACTTAATTTTTTAACCAGTAAGGCTGTCATCGATCTAATCTAGATAATTATGCAGTTGTGAATGTTTTTTATAACTTTGCGAGGCATATATGACCAGGCATAATTTCGTAACGGGTGGAACGATTTTGATGATTCTTTTTTGTTGGGTAGATTCTTTATCTGATATATAGGGCATGCCCCCCCCCCCCCCCATTGGTTCCGCAACAAAAAAGTAAAAGTTGGGGGGGAGTTAACTTCTTAATCCGTGAAGACCGATTTGGATTATTATTTTTTTGTTATATATAGTATAATCCCCAATTTCTACTAAGAGGATACATTTTGATCTAGAGTAGGTGTGGGGCGAAGCTTAGTCCAACTTTGTAACGCGTGGATTGATGTAGATTATTCTGCTTTTGATGTAGAGAATATGGTCTCATGTTAAATTTTTTTGAATAGATGTTGTGGGGGTAGGGCGGAACCAACTTTGTAACGCGTGAATGAAAATGTTAGACGTTAGGTGGGATGAGGAGAGGTTGGCTAATTGCTTATAGCGCTTTCGATGTGATTCTTTCAGCACTGATCAATGAAACATTTCTTTCTGACATTTTAATAAAACGACAGCGAATGGCTATTATAAAGCATTTGAGAATATCGGTATATGAAATTATATCGCTTGGATAACGTTTTAAGCATTGCTGTCCAACAAATCAATTTGTAAACCACTAAAAAAACCGTCTGACAATTTGAACTGTCAAAATATTTTACGTCCGCTGAAACCAAACCGCAGTGACAGGAAGGGGAAATCAGTGGTCCACTGAGTCTAGCAGTTTCGCTGTCAAAAATCCCATTTTGGTAACATGTCAAAAATTATTTGGTGGGGTGGGGGTTGGTGAAAGTGTGGAGCCTAACTTCGTGTCATTTTGGGTGATTCGTTCATTGCTGAATAGAGTATTTATTTGTATAATGACAAAAATTTTGGCTTATGGAGAGAATTGGAGGAAGGGCTGCACCTAGCTTCGTAAGGCGTAGACAAATTTTGATTCTGCCGTACAGAATACGGTTACACATTGGTAAATAATAAAAATGTATCTAGAGTGACTATGATTGATGATTCTCTCTTGCTGTAGAGGTACGGCTGCGCACTAGTGCAATGGTAAGAATTTGTATCTACAATATGTGGGCAGATTATTATGATCACCTACATATAAATTATTTATTAAAGTTTAGTTGACTAATACGGCAAAAATATCACTTTATATTAATTTCAGATTTATTTTTTTTTTAAACTGATAACACCTTAAATTTACTGCAATGGTCGCTATTTCGTAAGCTAAATATAAACACAAGTTTATCGTCGCGATACATATTTTATTTGTTTTTTTCCTAATTTAAAAGTGATTTCTTCTATTGATATTAAATAATAGTGATTAATTTTCGTGTTGATAAATTAAGTTTTTAATTTGTGGTTTTAAGACATTATATTTTATACTAATTTTGGTGAAATATGAAGCAAGACGTTAGTCATCGAAAATTTCGGAAATTAAATCACTAATTTCTCATTCTGGATACTCCCAGAGGAAAATCGCAGCATTGATGAATGTTTCTCAACCATTGATAAATAAGATAAAGAAAAAAATTTATAATAATGAGCCACTGAGTATGGAGCGGAAGGGAAGAAGTGGCCGAAAAAGAATGATTTCGTCACGAGCAGATTGCAAAATACGCGATATTTGTGTAGAAAATAGAAGAACGAGTACCAAAAAAATCACGGCATTGGTTAAGGAAGCAGGTATTCAGGTTTCAGAAAGGACAGTACGAAGAAGTTTGGTAGAAGGGGGCCTGCAATGTTACAGACCAGCGATGAAAACACATTTGAAGTTGGTCAAAAAAAAAAGTTTTGACTTCACAGGATTGGGAAAAGTTAGGATTAGAAATATCTAATCATTTTAAATCACGATAATCCCATTGAAAATCTTTGGGAACTTGTAAAACGGGAACTAGCAAGAGAAATTATTGCAACGCAATTTGCAATTTTTGAATTCTTTTATAGAGTTTTTTATCCTGAAAGTTAAGCGTCGGATTAAGGAAGTGAAGCAGCCTATAAGGAAGAACTGTGATTGTTTAGTTTCCATATTTAGGAAAATATTTTTTTTTCCAAAACAAATCTTCTTCTGCTTTTTCAGAAAATTGCAGCTGGTTGTTCCCGTACTGAAGTAATTTCACCCCCACCACATAAATAAGTAAACTGAAGCCAGCTGCACTGTCACAGGCTGATGTCAAATACCTGACTAGTTATATTGGCACTCTTCTAATTTTTCAGAAACTTTCAGAAAAATCTTTTTGTACTTTTGACAACTGTACCCCCACCACATAAAGAAGGAAAATGCAGGAATTTTCAGCTGCAGAAGTACGTGAACAGACCTAATCTCATGAAATGGGGGAACATTTGCTGACGTAACATTTCCCCTAGTTTAAAATGTTAGTCCAAATTTACTCGAAGAAATAAGTTGAGCACTTTTAATATAAAGGCACTTATTGTCCACTTTGACAGTTATTGCTTTAGTTTTTGTCCACGACTAATCAAACTTGTTCACGTACTCTTGGTATTTTGTAATTTATCCTATTTTTTTACTCAGAATATTTCAGATCAAAAAGTACGTGAACAGACCTAATGACAACTTTGCAAACTTTTGACAGTTCTATGTTTCATGTTCAGGTGGAAATACTAAGTTAAATTAAAGAACCACTGATGGATATTACGAGAAATCCTATTAAAAAAAAATGTAGGCCAAAGATCCCAAGCACTTTTTAAAGTAGTTTGTATGGAAGCGGAAAAATGTCATTACCTACTATGCTTTGATCTTTTAAACAACAACAACAACAAAAACACTTTTGTTATGAAATTTTTCTGACTTGTATTATTTACATATTAAATTCTTTCATTTTTATTTGAAAGTACATAGGTGAAGTTTAGAATTCGATTTTATCATACAAAAAAAAAATACGGCGAGTCTTTTTAGACATGGCTAAATCATATCGGAGTTTGACGTTTTCAGTTAGTCTTGTGAGACGCGGCTTTATTTTAGGTAAACATGTCGTTATTTTTTTTAATACGGGGAAAAATATATGAAAAAAAATAATTATCTCTGTAACACAATCAGCTTAAATCGCTGGCACACAAGTTCTTAGCCGCGGCTTAGAGTACCAAGCTGTAATTTAGTAAGAATAAGATGCGGCTTAAAATACTCGAATGAAAATTAAGCTTTATTGTATCCGTCCTGTTTACATGATTTATTTTTGTTGTAATTTTTTCTTTTTAATTATAAAATAGTGGATTTTCATTGTGAAAAAAATATAACAATAGATATTTAATAAAAACAAAGTACCTTCAAAGGACGGAATTATCCTCCAGGAAGAAAGATTCTATTTATTTATTTTTTCAACGTTTAAATTGCTTACTGTAGCTTAAAAATGTTCAAATTAAGCTAATTGAGCTTTTTATCACAGTTTATGGCGGTTAATATATTTTTATTTAAATTGTATTTATTACTAAAACTTTAGTTTTGTTTTTGTTGGTTGTATGCGTATATAATTTAAATATTATTATTATTAATTTTTGTTTTACCACAGTTATAGTTATTTTTCTCACAACGAAGGTTTTTTTTAATGTTTATATCAACATCAAAGTTTATATACATTATATAAATACAAGAGCTCGATTAGATTGGACAGAAAACATCAAAAAAGAGATTTTTTGGTTATTATTATTATTATTATTTTTCTAAAACTATTCTTACGAGACGAAGTTATATTTTTTAATTCATCTTTTTGGCAATCTTATTTAAACACATTTTTTTTATTATTATGTTGGTTTTAAAACACACAAGAAAAAAAGAAAGCGTTTTAAAGTTCTGATCACATTGAAATTTGTTATTAATTTTATTTTTTTTATTTTTTAATAGTTCACACGGTTTTCTAGTATTTTTTTTCTGTTTTTCAGTCTTTTTTATAGTATCTAATGCAGCAAAAAATGTTCACATTTCACTTAGAGAATTGATTCCATCTTTTTTTCACTACAAATGCATGAAAAAAGGAGCTAGTTTCTGAAATTTGGATTAACAATGAAAAATAATTAAATTATAAGCTTTCTTTTTTTTAACAATTTAAACAATAATAAAAAATGTGTACACTTTTGGGGATAAGTAATCAACATATTTCCGTCAATATTTTTGATTTTACTTTTTCACAAAAGATCACATTTTTTGGTATTTTGTTTGATCAATTTTCAAGGAAAACGAAAATTGTTACAATTGTACAAGTTCGGTGTTTTTTTTTCTCCCTTTTATGAACAAAGATAAAGAGAATTTTAAAATCGATGTGATTTTCTATTCTTACGAGTTGGAAATAATTTTTTAAGCCAAACAACATAATTGATCGCAGGCAAGCCCAATCCAATATAACAAAAGTTATTGAAAATTATTCTGATTTTTATATAGTTTCTTTTAAATTCACTCTGGACAGACTAATTTATACTTATTCTAAGTATAGAAGCACTTGCCCATTATTAAAATTGCAAGGTTTTGTCTTTTTTACAAAAAAAAATCTCCAATCTAAAAGGTAATAGAAAGCAAATATTGGTCAATATTTGCTACGTAAACGAAGTGGAGAAAATAATTTCCTGACAGCTGATACGACTCACCAATTTATATGGCAGCACTGTAAACAATTTCATCCATGAGAAGTTTATGGAAAACAAGTTTTGCACAAATCCATAAACAAAACCGAGAAACTAGACCATTCGTATGGGGTATCACAGAATGTTGTGCGAATGTGTAAATATAATTCTTTTCCAAAGAAGACAAACACCATTAAAAATTCAGCAAGAAAAAACTTATTTTTTTCTTTTTTAAAAAGTATTATTATTTTTGCTGTATGATTTGCTTTAACTGTATTAAAAAAAAAAAAAATTATTAAAAATTTTACTGGCAGCACACTCAACAGCTTGTACACAAAATTCAATACACCCACACATGTAAAATTTTCGTGGGGCCCAAAATACAATACGACAAAAAATCTCACTTTAATTATTTCCGCAAAATTATCCCATCTTGTAACTAAATAATGGAATTTGTACAAAATTCAAACAATTTCCGATGTCCTTGCCGTCGTAAATATGATTTTTGTTTTACCATATCACGGCACCAGAATATCACCGTGCACAGTAGTGTAAAAGGAACACAAGGGGGAAAATTTTCTTTTTCGTTTTTACATTTTACTAATTTTACGCAACTATTTCAAGTGGTTTTATTATAAAATTTTATCACTTTGGAAAATAATTATTATGGAAAACAATTTAAATTAATTTTATGTAAAAAAATTTAAATTTCACAGCGATTTTTTCTATTTTTTCGTGCACTATTCGATCTTCCTATTAGAAAGTAACGCGACACCGGCAGCCATTTTAAACGAATACCAACACAATTCTGTGTTACCGTTCGTGACATTTTTCACAAAATCGCTGCTTTTTAGATATGAGATTACTCTATTTTCTCTATTTTTCTGTCTTACTTGTTTTGTTTTATTTTTTTTCCTTTGGATGACCAAAAACTCCAAGCAAAAGAGAATTTATGATTTCGCGAGAACAAACCATTGAGAGATGAGTTGAGTTGGTTGGGTGAAATCACTAGAAACTAGAAATGTATGAAATTTTTTTTGCATGCATTTGTGTGCGCGCGTATGTTTTTAGGGTTGCCAAAAATTTTGTCATAACACAATTTCCAATATTTAGCGGAAATAAATAAATAATTATAGTTACAGAGAAATGAAAACGATAATTATAACAATAAATAGATTTCAGCATTGTTTATGCTTATCAATCAATTAAAAAAAAATATATACATGCGTAGTTTTGTTGTGAATTTTGTCAGTGCAATTTTACAAAATTTAAACAAAAAAAAAATTGTCAAACTCACCGTTTCAATTAGCAAAAATGAAAAAAAAATATATCACAAAATTTATATAGCCTTTTTTATAGTAGACTACAAACAAATTGAAGCGCGCGTGGATCGTGTTGCAAATTATAAAAGTTTAACGCAATACACATCTCAAAAATTAGCATCAACTCGGACTGCGCGCTTTGATATTTTTTTCCTCCCTAGGTACATTTCATATGGGAGTCAACATTTTTCAGAATATGTTACTTTAAAACAGACAGTAATAATAAATACTTAACACGATATGATTATAAAAAAAAAATAAAGTTGAAAACCTTCGCGAAAACGCAGGACTAGAGCAGACCTAATTTTATCATTTTATTCGTTTAAAAACAAAACATTCTTTTACCCGTCTTTAATTAAGTTGATAATTCTGACTATTAAAATTTCACTTGATATTGTATTGCGAAAATTCATTATTTTGTTAAAAGAGCTTTTCGAAAAATATTTTCTCGGGACAGCTTAAATGACTTGTTCATGTACCGAAAACAAAATATGGAGAAGGAAGAAGACAAATATAGTGAGAGAGAAAGAGCGAGCGAGTGTAATGTATAAGAAAATTTATATATATAATATAAAACCCAAACATGAATTCTCTTCTCATTTTCGTAAAGCTTGTAACATGTTCTTTTTTTTTTGTTGAATATACATACACACACTCAGAGGACTAAACACTATAAATTTTTGACAAAATCTCGCAACATTAAATACATTTGCGTGAGTGATTTGAGAAAACACGTCACCCGTTCCGATGTTATACACAATAATCACACACTAGAAAAAGACGTACGTATTAGGCCACTTAAGTGTGAAAAAGAGACAAACAAATTTATATGTAAATCACATAACACAAAAATCTCTTCCCCACCATTTGTTCGTCTTTTTCTCTTGCGAAATATTTTTTTTGTAGGTTTTTTTTTTCTTGATATTTAATTGAAAGAAAATTTACTTAAAATTAGTAACACAAAATTAAGTTTTAGAGAGACAACACAATAAATATTTTTTTCTTATTTCTTTTTCTTTTTTTTTTAAATAATACCACACCGTACCCCAGTCACTGACACTCCGACGAGAAATTCTTATCGAAAGAATGGAAAATTCTCTTTTATGCACAGTTCACTCTGATTGGAAAGGCGAAAAAAAACGAAACATAATTTTTGGGCAAATATTTATTGCCCACGACGCATAAACGCGATTAACTATTTCATATTAGTTGCAGTCGACTGTAATGCTTTTATTCTTACACTATCTAAATCACAAAAATAATTACTTTTTGGTTTAAACTGAGTCTTTTCACCCCACTAAACACTGCAACCTCGCGGCCACATCGAAGTAAACTCCATTATTGAGACCAGAGCTGCCACCCTTAATTGCATTCTTCGCAACTTAACGAAAAAATATAAGTGAGATCATTTTCGATATTTTTATGCGAAACTATTTTCTATTTTAATTTTTATGAAAAAATAAATGAATTTAATTAATTCTCATATAATATTACTAATGCAGCTTATTTTCACTCCATACCGTTTAAAATTGAAGCAAAAACTATTGTTATAAATCAATGGCAGTCCAACCAATAAAAAGAAAACGAATCGAAATTGTAGCCAACTTCAATTAGCAACCATTTTTATTTTTGACAGCTAATCTTGAAATTATCTTGACAACCGTGTAGTTGTTGAATGGTTTTAATTAAATTTTCGTGAAAAAAATGATTAATAAATGTTAAACTATTTCACTTATAATTAATAAATTGATAATTATAATTTTAAAATTTAAGAGTATAGATACACAAAATGTCGGAGTATACATATCAAGTGCTACGAGTTGTTGTTGCTCAAATATGCCAAACAATTGGCTGGCATTCGATACAATCAACACCTCTGGAATTATTAGTTGATATTTTGCATAAATATTTACAAGAAATATCACGAGAAACGTACAGGCACACGGAATTGTGTAAGTTTTATTTTTAAAATAAATAAGTGATTCATTTATTGGTCTCAAACATGTTTAAAAAAAAAATTCAACTTTATTTAGATGGGCGTACCGAACCGAATTTAGTTGATGTTGGATTAGCATTTCGTAATTTAAATATAAATTTATCTGATATAGAAGAATATATTAATTACGTTGACTGTGTTGGATGTAATGTGGACGTACCAAAGTTTCCACTTCCCAAGGAGTCCAACTTGAATTTTTTAAAACCTGGCAGCAAAGAAGTTCTTACACGTCCTGTACATATACCTGAATATTTACCACCAATTTATCCTGAAAAAGAGGGTATGTTATAATATAAACGAATAGAATTATAATTATAAAATATTTCATTTCGTATAGAAGAACCAATTGACGAGTTAAAAAAAGACTCGAGCAGCGATGGAAACAGTTTGGACATTATTTCACTGCCCTCAAGTGATAGTGCAGTATTTAAGAAGCCAGAAATTGCAGAAAATCCAACCAAAAAGCCCAAAATCTTCATGGAAGAAGAAGGAAGACCGACACGTGAAATAAGTAGTGTTATGATGACATCTTCTGGTTTTATATCACCAGCCCGGGAAGGTAAATTACCGGATGCTAAACCACCCGTTATACCAGGTAAGAATCAGCAACAATTTTCTAGTCGACCTAAAGATAATGTATACAATTTTTTTTTTTGCCAAGAATATAAATCACCGCCGCCACCACCTCCACTAGCTGTAATACTTCCGCCGTCATTACCTGTTGGAAATATTGACAGTAAATTTGATAAAAAAGATAAAAAGAAAAAATCAAATACAATTACTGAAAAAGAGCAACGAAAAAAGGAAAAATCGGTAAAGGATTCAAACAAGCATGCTCACTCAACTAATGATGGTGTAAGTTCACTACCAGAAAAAGTTAAGCCTACGAAAAGGCAGAAAAACAAAAAACATCGTGAACACGTAAAAGATCATAATTTGGATGAAATTCCTCCTCAATCCGAACCAAATTCATTAAAACGAAACGAACCTTTGCCATTACCATCATCCCAAACGCTTCTTTTACCGATGGACTTGGACATTAAACCGAAAGAGGATGAAATTAAGCTTAGCTGTGAGCCGAGCAAAGAGAAATTAAATATATTCAAAAAAATCTCAACAACTAAAAAGGAACGCGATGATATATGTCGATCGCCACATATTTTTCATGATGTTCATCTACTTTCTACTATTCCGGAGGGTACAACAATAACACCAGCCCCTCCACTAAAACATCAACACTATCCATTACAGCAGCCAAACAAATCGACAATTGACGATGATCAAGTTATTTGTGTTGATGATGAGCCCGGATTTCAGTCGGAATTACCAAAAACGCTACCACCATCGTTACCGCAAAGTCTTTTACCGCCAGGGACGACAATCAAAGCCCAAACACCTAAAAAGCCTAGGAAGAAAGCTCAGCAACAACAGCAGGCAAAACAAGTTTTGGAACAGAATTTGCCTCTTAACTTGTCCAATGTCCAAAAATTGTTGAACATGAAAAAGGATATGATGGCTCCCATTCCACCAGGCTTGTCACTAACACAAAAACCGCAAAAAGTTAAAAAAGAACGACGAAAGCCAAAAGCTCGAGAAAGTAAAAAGTTGTTTATGCGACCACGACCTCTGCTACCTCCGCAGCAGAATCATATTCCATCAACGTTTAATGATAAGAATCTTAGTGATAGTCTTCTATTCAAGACTAGTCCATTAAATCAAAAATTCGGTAAACCTGATAACGTGATGTCAAACAATCCAAATGCGTTTATGCCACAGAATTTTGCGGGTGTTCAGCCGCCAATACCAATGTTTCCATTCTATCCATTCCCACCACGTCCTGGTTTAATACCAAATCCTGGACTATTTCCGCCATTGCAACCAATGCCCGATAATCCGGCATTTAATAAATTTTTACCAATGATGAGATTTGGTAATTTTGGTAATATGAACAAACTAGCCAGATTAACGTCTACGTATGACGATGAACCGTTACCACTTCCGCCAATTGATACCGAAAAAAGTTATTGCAATGTTGCTCCATTGGTTCCAGATTCAATGAAATTTCAATTGTCACCGACACGATTGAAATCGAATAAACCAGCGACAACAACAAGTTCTGAGATTAGTACTAGCATTTCGGGACACCTGGGAGAGGCTGGTCCTTCTTCAAGTAAACAAACAAAAATTTCAGATTCGCCAATTGAAATAAGTGACGATGAAAATATAAAATCAGGCAGTGAAGATAAGGAACAGAATATCAGGGAGAAGAGTTCAGGATCGAATGACATTGGTGGCGGTAATGCTAGTAATGTTAGCATAAAAGCAGAAGCACAAAATGCAAGCGAAGATAACGAAGCCGGAAGTGTTTTTAATGATGAACGAGAGGAAAAGATTGAGAAACGTAAGGATAAAATGCATAAAAAGGGTAAAAAGGAGAAAGAAGGAAAGATTAAGAAGAAGAAAGACAAAAAGGACAAGTCAAAGAGCAAGGAAAAGGCTGAAAAGAAAAAGGAAAAAGACGAAAAGAAAGACAAAGAGAAAGCTCGAAAACTTAAAAAGGAGAAAAAGAAAGATAAATTGGTAGGTATAATGATGCATCATTTGTGAGAATATTATATTTCAATTGCGACATTAACTTTTTAGCGAGCTCTTGCATATTGTGCGGAGGAGAGCAAGGTTGATAGTACGCATCCTGACAGTTCACAACATTCTACAGTTCCGAAATTAACACTTAAAATTGGTTTAGGAAATTCGCCACAACCCGACTCTCCAGACGGTCGAAAATTGTAAGTTTTTGAACAAAATAATAATTTTATTATCAATAAAAATAATAGAAAACTGAATAGGTCTGTAAAATCACAAAGTGACGATATGACCGACAGTTTTGATGATGTCAAAATGATGTCATTTGATAGAAGAGAATCATCACCAGAACTAGCAAGAATTTCTCCATTGGTTACACGTCCTCCGAAACAGAAGACAAGTACAAGTAAGTCGTTTTTTTGGATTTTACAAAAAACAATTTACAATTTTTGTGTACAATTTCGAAAATAGACCACATTTTCTTTATTTTCTTATTACTTTTGGTACAAAAAATAGATGATAACTTTGGCTCTGTAATGCCTATTAATCACACTACTAGCGTAGAAAATCGTTTGCCACAATCAAATTTGGGAAAATCACCAACATTGCACCGACATTTAATTGGTGTTACGTCTTCCGACACGCCTAATGCATCACAATTAAGTGACGTATCGCAGACACAATTTCGATTTAGTGAAATTTATGGCTCTGGAACATATACAAGGTCCACAAATTGTGATAAATTAGACAATACTAAGTTGGACCAAAATTCTGAGCCTCAAATTCACAAATCCCAACACATGACAGCCCCAATAAGGAATAATTCAACAACGTCTGTATCACAATTGAGTGGTCAGAGAATTTCTTCTACGTTAAATATTGGTGTTCCGTTCGTTCCAGAAACAGCTTCTACGACATTGGGATATCGTCAAGCTTCCTCTTCGCAAACGAACACATTTTTACTGTCTGCTGTCGAAAATAATAATCGACCATCGTCGTACATAGTGAGTATATTTGGAACGCAATTGGCAATATACTGATTGTTATGTTACGAAAAAAAAAAACAAAACAAAACAAAGCCGGCAAAGTCTTTTAAAAGAAATATTTCTAGTCATACACGTACTTCTCGAAACGTCAACTCTGTCTAGTAATCGCTAATCATCCCCCATTGCCTCGCATTTACAATGCCATTGTCGTCTTTTGTTTGGTGAAGGCAATCAACAATCTCATTGTTTTCCGTTTGTTAAATTTTTGTGTGTCTGATTTTATTCATTTTTTTTTTTTTTTTGAAATCATTGGGTGAATAGGGTACCGAGCATGGACAATTATTGTATTTTGTTTAAATTTAATATATTTTTGTAAATATAATCGGATTTGTAGCAATTTTCTATTCTGTCTATTACAAACTTTTTATAGAAGATAAAAAAAGTGATAGCGAAGAATGTACATCAACAACAGCGCCGCCACCATCTTTACAGCCAATTTCTCGTGGACCAGGACGTCCACCAAAAAATCCGGCTCATCATAGCTATGGAGCATCTTCATCTGGAGCAGTAGCATCGTCATCTGGAATATCATCATCTGCCGGAGGTGGAGGTGTATCATCGACATCATCAACGGTAGTTTCTAGTTCAACTGGTTGTTATATGGGTTCGAGCTCAACAAGTGGTGCAAACCAAAATGTACAGTCAACTGTATGTGATTTTGTCTTAACATGCACATTAACGGTGACAGTTTACTTAATTCATTAACTTTTCCCCCCCTTTGCATTAAAATCTCATTTTCATTTCATTTTCTCCTTCTTTTAATTATTATTATTATTATTGTTGTTGTTTTTATCAATTTAATTTCTTTTGCAAAATAGCACTACTATTTAAAAGACTTTGCACTCCGTTTATTAGTATTGAAAATCATTTAGATATAGATTTAAAAATTGAATTTAATTTCTAGGATGCTGATGGTAATCAAGTGTGGATTTGTCCAGCCTGTGGTCGAGTTGATGACGGTACCCCAATGATTGGTTGCGATGGCTGCGATGCATGGTATCATTGGTGCGAGAGGATTATTAATTTATATAAATACAATCAATAGCTGATCTATATAATTAACAGGGTATGCGTTGGTATACAAGTTCCACCGGATGATAATGAAGATTGGTATTGTCGTGTATGTATTGCAAAAAAACAGGAAGCGCATGGAGCTGACAAAAAACGTAAACGCAAGAAAAAGAGCAAGGCCAACTGAGGAAGAAAACGAAATTTTATGTATATTTACACATAAATGTAAAAATAAACTATAGCTGTACTGTGTATGGAGTTGTCGTAAATGAAATTATTATATTTGTGTCGTTTAATTATTGAGAAAATTGGCTCTAGCCTCAATTTTAAGAAATCCTTTTTATTTTTATTATTTACTTTATATTTGACTAAATAAACAGAATTATTCATATTATTTTTTGTTCTAAAAAAAAGAAAACAAATGAAACTATTAATTGTATGCCAAGTTGATGTTAAGACAAGATATTAAATGTGAAAAAGAAAATGGTTTTTTTTTCTGGGGGTGGGGTGAAGAAGGGAAGCAATAACACATTATATTTTTATTCGAAAAACAGTCAATAAGCTTATTATTTATTATTATTATTTGTGAAAAGAATACAGATTGAATAAAATCACAATTAGCAAATTTACAATGCAAAGAAACGCTTTTTTTTTTTATTGTGACTAGAAAATTGTCACGTTTTTGTTCGAAATTTGCTGCTTGAACAAACTATTAGTTATTAAACTTGATAATTATGAGAATATGTGAATAATATCCTTTTTAACTTAAAATATTTTCAACAGTAATATTCATGGCGTTTAGAAAAACACCCATTGGTGTCGATGGTCCAAAACTTTCCATTGTGTTAACAACTTTGTTGCGTATATTCCTTAGTCGCAAGGATGAATGAACAAATGTAGCTAAAACGTTAAAAAAACAACCAACTAATTAGAGAAAATCCACTAAATTAACAAACAAAAATTAATCAACTTACTTGCAAATGGTAACAATAATGTAAAAGCAGATAAGAGTAGTGCATCGTACCATAAAAGCAAAATATATCCAATAAATAGCGTTGCTCCCAGATAATACCACTTATAGTATTTATTTTGCGGAATTGTTCCACGATCCGGAAAAAATCCCACAAAAATAGCAACAATCACGGCTTTAACAAGTAGTCCGCAAAATATCTTTCCAGGATATAGTATGCCCATCAGTAAATATATGGTTAAAAACATCAAAATATAATTTGTTTGATAGTAAAGTAAATTTTTTACGACACGATTTCCCCATTTATCCAAATCACGTAAGTTTGGTAATTGAAAACGGGCCGATCCCAGAAGGAAATCATCTAAACTGCGCAAAGGTGGCAATTGAAGATTTTGATTTACTGGTGTCGTCATTGTTTTGCAAAATATTAATTGTGTTAATTAGAAAGCAACACTGATCATATGATATAAAGAATTTTCACTCTTTCAATTGTTGTCACCAATTAATATAGCTAGGATTACTTCATCTTTTGCTGATTGACCCTGACGCTGACAATGCAAATATGCGCTACATCAGCTTGACAGAAAATTAGGGTTTCACGATTCAGATCGATCTTTGTAAATCGACGATTTATCTCAAGAAAATCGCGATTAATCGTCGATTCTTCCTCGATCGGTTCGTTGGGGGGGCGGGCCGGAAATCGACGTTTTAGCCAAATTTCGATCTTGAGTAAGTGCCTGTTTAGATGGTTAAATCTGTCTTTATCTTTTGTCGCTCCTCAAAATGAAAATTTGATCATACGTGTCGCTTTGAGTCGGGAGGTTGCCATGACAATCTGTATAAACGAAATGGATAAGGTCCGAATTACAATTCCGACTGATCAGCCGACTGCGACTTAGATTTCAGTCGAAGTCAACGCCAAATCCAAATTTGAAATTAAATTGCAGCTTCAATGCAATTTTGATCAATTTATGTAAATATTACAATTCTTATTTTTTTCCAGCGAGCCGCTTGATTGTGAAAACAATCGGTTGCCTCAAAATAGTCCAGAGAATAAAATAGAGCAAAGATGTAGAGGACGATGTTGTTTACTTGATCCAAAATTCAAAGACAGAAAATGCCAAAAATACTAAAACGGACTCTCCGAATGAAAACTCGAAGAAACAACTGCCTAACGGAGTAATTTCCAACAAAATGAGGCAATTGAATCCAAGACAAGGTATATACGAGTACATATACATTAATTTGTTGTTATATGAAATTTATTTAAAGCTCCGCATCGTAACTTCTTCTCGACTGCGACATTTTGAAAGAGTTGATTTCTAAGATCAAATATGACCTTTTTTAGACATTCTCAGCCAGCTTTTGATGCAGTAAAAAAGAAACAAAACCAAACTTTCGGTCTCATTCAGGACGTTCCTACATGTTGGAACTCCACCTACATTATGCTGGAACGTTTCATCGTAGCATTGGAAAAAGTCTCTAAAGTGATGTTGTATGCACCCAAATCCGTTAAGCCACCACCTATGGTTACAGGAGACGAAATCAGCGCTGTCCGTGAACTAATCGTTTTCCTAAAACCTGCCAGGAAGCAACAAAACACATCAGTGAATAAAAATACGTCACTATTAGTGACGTTATTCCAACCACTTGGTGCATCACAAACACGATAGAAAAATTCATGCCAGAAACGGATCTTGGAAAAGTGACAAAGTTTGGCCTGTTGAGAGGACTTGGACGCGACGAGCACAATATATTGTTATCTATTTCGATAATGCTGGACTCCAGATATAAAAAATTGCATTTCAAGGACAAAATAGAAGCTTCAAGAGTGGCACGTGGAATTAATTCTCAATTGGAAAAACCAACTGAAAACCTGAATGAAAAAAAAAGTAATTCAAAAGGACGGGGACAAGAATGATATGTGGTCTTATCACTACGAATTACAGAACCGACAAAAAAATGAAAATGAAAATTTTTCAAACCGCTTGAATATCGATTTTTAGCAATATTTCAAGCGGCCCACGGAATCTCTGAATAAGGATCCCATCAAATTCTGATACTCTCAGAAGAAGAATGCTGCTCAGAATTGTCTTCTCTTGTCTTGATATACTTGTTCAGTTGCGTGTGAAAGAATATTTTCCCAAGCGAATTACATATTCTACTTGAAATCTTGATTGTCACTTAGAGTAGATAGAATGGAATAAGAATTTCAGCTCGTCATGTGTTCATTTTTGAAAAATTATTTATTTTATTGCACTAATATTACGTTTTTGGTAAGTATTTGCGTAGTTAAACTATTTTATGTTGTTAAATAAGGTGAATAAAGCTTATACATAATATGATCTACATATCTGCTGATTTTTTATACAAGTTTTTAACATACGATTAACCGGGAAAATCAATTATCTTATTTTTTATGTATATTATTTTGTTTTATTTCAATTTTGTCAAATTAATAATGGTTGTATTTCTTTATTCATTCTGCATGAGCGAAACAATCCTAATGTGTTTCTTTATTCCGTCCGGAATATTCTATTTTGAATGTTTTGTGTTTTTTTATTAGCACCGAAGCGTTCAGAACGTGTTCTTCTTGTACCCTTTTCAATTGGCATGAATATTCCTTTGTTTCTACTCCGTTTATTCCGGCACGTATTCTGTTCCTTCTATATTCGTTCCAGGGAATGAATAAAGAAATGGCTGTTAATATTTGCACTTACGTGTACTTTTGATTCGGGAAATTTCGGCTTTTACGTCAAAAATTTATCAAACTTTCTGGGAGGAAGAGGTGTATTAATCAGACTTTTAGTTGCTAACTGTGTGGGCTGCGGCCCCCCCCCCTTACCGCCTGCCAGAGAATATATTTGTATAGTAGTACATAAAGTACGTAAAAGCCGAACTTTCCTGAATACGACCGTACACGTAAGTGCAAATAGTCACTTCCTAAAGAAATAAACCAAATTATTATTATTTTTTATTTGTGGGAGAATCGACGATTCGTTGATTTTTTAAAAATCCATCCTTTGACGCTCCGATTTTTTGTTGGTTCGATCTTCCTTTCTGGTCACGATTCGAATCGACAAATCGATCTTTTTGCTCAGATCGTACAACCCTACAGCAAATGGCAAATTTTATTTAATAAAAATTGAATCATATTTTCTTAGGGAATTATCTCACATTTCGAATTTCATAAAAAATAATAATACTAGATAAAAAACATATGTAGAAATAATTAAAACAAAAATAATTTAAACGAATTTGTTCCAATATCTGGCATCTCCAAACATTATTCCCCATCCCCACCCTCAGCTAAACCAAATTCCAATAATCTAACTAAGCACACATGGCCCTTGACTATTTTCTTATAGAAAAATTCATATGGAATAAACTAACCCATGTAAACCATTTTCGTATGCATATTTAAATAGTAAGAAGAAGATTATTTTATTGTGTTTACTTACATACTCCGCCCAGGCCACTCTTTACATAGCTGCATATAAAGCGGCGAAGCGTTTCTTTCTTTCGAACGAATCTTCTCTTCTGTATTTTTGTTAAACAATTTCCAAATAAAATATTCCATTAAAATTAAACTAAGTGAAGAAACTTAAAAAAAAAAGTTAAAATAATTTCGCAACAACAAGACGCGGCATTTTCGGTTTAATAAATAAAAAAAAAATTGGTAAAAATCAAACTATTGTTATCTTACTCTTTCGGTTATATATGTTGCTTTGTCAGTTTCGTGTGTTAAATAATTTGATCGATACTCTTGTGCTTTAGCAAATAAAATGCTTGACATTTTCTATCTCTGTCTATCGCATTTATATAATTTAATATAAGTGAGATAAATAGTTGTTTCTTTTATTCGAAGAAAAACGCATATAAATGCATTGTGATTGTGTGTTTGACATCCAAAGTGACATTTCACAAGATTTTAACTGAATTTTTTTTTGAAGGACAAAGAACACTTTTTCTTGTGCGCCGAAATTAAATTAAATTTTTGTGGTATAAATTTAATTAAAATTGTTTTATGTTTTAAACAAATAATTTGAAGAAAAAACCGCCACACATAATTAAGTTGGGGTTGAAAAATAAAGGAAAACTGAGGCGTTTTTTATGGTGGTGATGGCAGCTGCTAACGAAATTAACACGACGGATAAAGGTTTGACATGAATTTGTTTTGCTTCCCTTTCCATAATTTTTCTCAATTAAATATTAAAAATGAATTTTGATTTTATTGACAGGGAGTACTCTTACATCAAATGATGTATTCAGTGCAGAAAATAATGGTACTGCAAAATTTCTTGGACCGATTACATCTGGATCCCAAGAGTTTTGTGGTAAATCAACGATTTCCACATCAAAAGTAAATTTTATATACAAAAAAATAGAAAAAAAAACTTTTATTAAATTGATATACATAATTTTTGTAGCGTTCATTAAGAGCAGAATTATCAAAAAGTGAAATGCTTAATATGGTGTGCTTTCTTGAGGGCGAACTTGAAGCCCATGAAACTGTTATTGCTGCCCTTCGTAATGGTATAAAACATTTGCCCCAAACAAAACCGATTAGAATTAATGATCCACATGCCGCACTATTTCGTGATCGTGTTATATTGTCGGGAAATTTAGTTAGTCGACAATCATCATTGTCGGCTATACAAGCTGATATACAAGTTCGTGCTGTTATTGAACAACAAATTGATTCGCTATTTCAAATGGTACGAAAACAGCGTGAAACAAATTCGCGAATTGTTAAATTATTAGAAAAACGTAAACATGAACATGATACAGCCCAAGGACTTGAAATTGAACGAAGTAAACATAAACAAACTAAACAAGAATTGGAAACAGAAAAAATTTATCGAAAAAAATTTGAAGATGATTTGAAAAAATTACAAGATACATTGGATTTTGAACGTGATCGTGTTAAAAAAATGGTTTTATTTTTAATGGCTGAACGTAAACAAATTATAACAAAATATGTTGAAGAACGTAAACGTTCCGAAGATTTAGCACAAATTTTAAGTGAAGAAAAACAACGTTCGGATGCAATTGCTGAAGGTTTAGAAGAAGAAAGTAAAAAATCATTACGAATGGAAGCTGAACTCGAAAAACAAACTGTTTCGATTGAAAATGAACGTAAAGCAATGAAATTAAATTTAACAAAAAAGGATAAAAGGTAATTCGAATTCAATTTAATTGATTTGAAAAAAAAACAACATAAATTTTAATAATTTTCCAGAATAAAAGAGCTTGAAGTGGAAGTGGTTCAGTTGAGAAACGAAATTGAAACACTACGAAAACAAAGCGTTCCACTACGGGTACAATCATCACATAATGTTCCTGCGCCAACATTGCCTGCAAAAATACGATCTCTTTCAGGTTAAATAATTGATTTTTTTAACAAAATTTTTATATTTATTCAATTTACTTAGATGAAGCTAGTGCAGCAGCTCAGTCATCAGTTGTTAATGTTGCAAAAATCGTTCAACCAACGGCAACTGTATCGAGTGTTCCTGTTTCTGGACCAAGTAATATTTTACATAATTCGAGGAGTAAATTATTTTTATTTATATTAATTTAGCTACTGGTATTGCACGATCAATATCTCCTGGGCAAAATCAACGACAACAGGAAGGGATTAGTGCACCACCAGCAAAGGTACTTGCTTTTTCGCAGTTAGTATTGTTTGTTTATTTTTTCTATGTACATTACATTTTTGTGTTGCTTCCTAATTATAATGAAAAATACAATCATTTATATTTTGTTAAAAAAAAACAAAAAAACAAATTAATTGTTGGACAAAGATAACATATTTTTTCTAACTATTTCATTATCAAAATAATGTTATTATTTATATGCATGTTCTCATTAGTCATTATAATATTTCTATACCATTAAATGTCGTAGTAAGTAGACGATATGGAAAATCAGTTTTCTGTAGAAATTACGTAAAAAAAAACTAATTGAATTCTCACAATTAAATCATATTTCTCTTCCATTTGGCTTGTATGTTTTTGGGATATTTCACTAATATTAATTTGTTTTCATTTAAAAATTTTCCTAATTTTACTTATTTAATTTTGTTTTTTAATAGAAGTTTTCTCTTTCTTGTATCTTTTTCTTTCTTGCTGTTCTCTGGCCTCTCCAATGATGTAAAAAAAAACTTGTGTTTGCAAAAAAAAAAATCAATCGCCATTAAACGTATAAAAAAAAACTAATTAATACTTCAAAAAAAAAATTGTTTTGTTTAACTCTATTCTTGGCTTAATTGTTTTATTTATTTTTTATGTTTTTTCTTATAAAGAAATACATGAAAATGAAGAGAATAAATTTAGAACGAAGAGAATAGTATTTATTTGCGAAATTCTTTTGAAAAAAGACAAACCTTTTACCAGTCGAGTAATTAAAAAAAGTTCAAAAAAATAAAAACATAAGTGAATGCGGCTTTTTTTTTCACTATTCTTTTTATATATTTTTTATGATTGGAATGCAAATTTTAAAACTGGTGTGATGTAAGAGTAGTTTTTGTTTACATTTATTATTATTATTTTTGTTTCCCTTTTCATTCTGAATAAACGCAATTAAAATCAAAACGTCTAACATTTATATAAAAAAAAATTAAAGTTGTAAAGAAAAAAGTCGTAAGAAAAAAAGCATCAAACACAAAACCCAACCTAATGCAGGTGACGCCAAGAAAGCTATCAAACTCGAGTAGTGTGGGGATTGTTATAGTAACGCAGCAACAGCCTCAGCAGCAGCTGCAGCAGCAGACATCACAATTACCATTAACATCTCTAGCCAGCACGATTGGTACAATTGAAGTGGCAGCCAATAGTGTTTTGAATATAAATCAACAACCATTACCAGGGGCAGCAGCATCACAATTATCATCATCATCATCATCATCATCATCAACAACATCAGGAAAAGTTGTTCCAATACTGTCAGCAACACAAAGTTCCCCATTGATTATGATACAGCAACAGCAAACGGCTACTATTTTACGTGGTACAAGTCTAAGTGGTGGTATGGGAACAGTAACTAGTCAACTAACTAATCTAATTTCATCATCATCGTCTATATCTGTGCCAGCTGTTGTCGGAGCAGTCGCCGGTAGTAGCAATGTAACTGGCAGTCGAGGTTTACCGCCTCCAATACCGCCAAATAAACCAATTATACCACCTAAACGCGAGCCATCTATATCACGTTTGGGTTCTATAGCAACAAACAACAGTAATTACATCTAATTTAAATACATTTTTCAATTAAATCTCCAATTCTATTTACAGTTAATAGTAATACAACATCGTAAAATAATTAAAGCAAAAATCCATTTGCAGCGCTGGCGTTGCTCTCTACCACAAAAAAAATAAATAAATAAATACTTAAAAAAAAAAACAAAATATGTTTCGGAATAAATAAATATTAAATTACAAAATCCAATAAAATTTAAGATAGACGTTAAACAAAAGACGTAAAACCCACCATCCCTTGGCGGATTAACGAAAACCTAAAGCGCTGTGCAAAAGCATGTCCCGGATGGGAATTTCTAGGATATTTTCTACTGGTGATATATATTTTGTTTTTCACTTTGTTTTATGATTTTTTTTAATTTTTCATTAGTAAATAAATATAGCGCGTAAAATAATTGTATTTATCTCGATTTAAGTAGATTTAAAAATCGTTTAATTTCGTTTCGAGCTAAATATCGCCATTTTGTCTGTATGATAAGATAATGCAGTTTAAATACAAGTAAATATATATAAATGTCAGATAATTTTCCTATAAGCGAACGAACGTATCTTAATGCAGTTTCCACTTTTAATTTTTTGTACGACTTTTTTTTCCAATTTTCAATTTAAATCGCAATTTAACATAAAAATTAGTTCTTCCAGAAAAATTTGATTGTAATTTTTTAACAACGTTTCAGCAGTTTTATATATATATATATACATATATACATATATGTATAAATGAAGAAGACGCAAAAAATTTGTATGGAACATTTTTTAGTAACTTAGTTTAGTGAAAATGAACAAATAACAACTGATGAGCAATTTAACTAGGTGTTAAGTATTTAAAAAACAACAAAATACAATAAAATGATTGTTGTAAACAGATTATCTCAAACATTGGATGATAAAATTTGCAAAAAAAAAAATGAATTAAGTGATTTATATTATATAAATTACATTATTGCATAAAAGATCCTTTAAATTAATATACATAAGCTTACATATTCCGGATAAGGTTAAATTTTCCTAAATAATTCAATGAACAAAATTAGAAATAAATAATATTTAGTAACTGTGTTGTAAATTCATGCGAATTTGTAGAAAATGTAAACAAGCATTTGATCGTAATAATTAATACGAAAAGGGTTAGCAAAAGAAACAAATATTGCAATAAAAAGAAATTCTTAACACCATTAAAGTAATTACTATTATTTCTTTGCGTAAAATAAAACGTGAAACATTTTAAGATATTTGTTTTTGAAGTGATATTTACATATATTACGGTAAAATATCAGGAGAATAATATGTATGCAAATACAAAAAGCATTGTGTAAGAAATATTTAGCAGAAAATATAAATTAATTGAAATTGACGAGATTAATAGTTTTTTCTTCAGTTTTTTACTCCTAGACTGTAGATGATCTTCCGAATGTACAAAATGTGTACTTAACCCGCGTGAAATTTACGAAAACAATTCAAAACAAATAGTTCAAAAAATCGGATACAATCTTCGTTCAAGTAAGTGTTAATTTTCTGAAAAACATCAGGGGCCTTACTGAATACGATTCGATTGCAATCAAGCGTAAATATAGGAAATTTAGAGTTGAATGGATCAATGCCGGGTTTGTCTAAAACCAGCCGCATCTGTTAATAAATCTTAGGAGCTGCTTTAGCCCGATGCCGGCTATATCGCCCATGCCACCTAAGATGTACACGCTCATTGCATTGTACCTTCTTTTTGCTAGGCCCGGGCATTCGCTGAGTAAGTGCTGAATGCTTTCCACCTCTTCCTCGTCCATACAGCTCCGGCAGCAGAAGTCATTCGTGGGAACGCGCAGACGTCTACCGAAAAGACAGTTGCCAGTAATAACTGCCACAATGTTTCGGAGGTTTATCCGGCTTCCGTTTAGCAGGAACGCGGTTTTTCTCAAATCCGCGGTGGCATCCACCCACTCTTCTCTAGTTGGGATTCTTGTGGAGAAGGCCTTCCCAAAACTAAGTAGTGGGGTGGTGTAGTCGGTGTTCACCTGCAGATAGCCTCCCGGATAAGTCCTTAGTATACTGCTATGGCCGTTATCAGAGCTCTTCCAGCAAGCGGACTATTTCAGTTTTACGGCACTGCGTGCAGCTATACTTTTGCCGTGGACGTCGAGCGGTAGGAGATGGAGCATAGTCTCCATTGCAGCCGTTGGCGTTGTGCTTATAGCTCCGGAGATGCCCAAGGAGGCAGCTCTTTGAATCTTGTTAGTTTTCTTTAGATTGCTCTCCTTCTCTAGAGCAGTCCACCAGACTATTATGCCATAGGTAAGAATAGGTCTTACTATGGAGGTATACATCCAGTGGACAATACGAGGGCTTATATCCCATTCCTTGCCAAAAATCCTCTTGCAGGCGTAGAACGCTATTGACGGCCTTCTTCACGCGTTCATCTATGTTCATGCCCCAGCTTAGTTTGGATTCGAGTATGACCCCTAGATACCTAGTGTGGGTCTTTATTGCTAGGGTATTGCCCGCTAGTTTAGGTGGTTCGAAGGCTTCGATCACTCTCCTCTTTGTGAATAGGATTGCCTCCGTCTTCTGAGGATTGACCGATAAACCACAGTTCTTCGCCCACCTGTAGACTTTACCTAGGGCTCTTTCCATCAACTCGCTCATGGTGCTTAGGAACTTTTCTGATACCAGTATGGCCAGATCGTATGCATAAGCCACCACAAAATCACAAAATTTTGTTCGATTATCTTGAAATTTATCATGTAAGCTGAAAATGGAGAATATAAAAGATAAAAAATAATAATAATAAACATTTGATCGGTTTTGCGTTTTGTGATTTACATGTTTATTTAAGTTAAATAGCAAAAAGACAACACAAGAGTAAATTAATTGAAGTAAATCAGTCAAAAATCCTACTTGAGTTTCGATTAAATTTGAAGTCAAGTACTCAAGTATGCATGTAAGCGTACTGATTGTCTGCATAAATTTGGTGAGTCCGAATTCGTCGCTCTTGACATTTCAAAGTCTTTTGATAGAGTCTGGCATATTGCTCTTTTACCCAAACTATAAAAATTTTGCCTGCACTCTACCCTCGTTAAATGGATAGAGAGTTTTTTGTCGTACCGTTCAATCCGTGTAGTAATTGACGGAGTTACATCCGATTCCTACGAAATAAATACCAATGTACCTCAGGGTTCAATTTTTTCACCAACCTTATTTCTTCTTTTTATTAATGATCTTTTATCTCTTGGTGAATATTGCTTTGGCACGAGTGTTCGAATGGAAGAAAATAATTTAATACGCCAAGACTAGGCACTACCTACCTTTTCTCGAAGCGTTTCGTCGTATTTTCGAACCCTCATAGCTTCGGTCTGGATAATACCAGAGAGCCCAAATTCTTATAATAAGATGTAGTTACCAGATTAAAGAAACACACTAAGTTTCATTTGTCCATCTTTTATACTTTAGATTTTATTAATACCTGAAATACGTCGATTAACACGTCCTACGAATAGAAACTGCTGACTGGGTATTAGCTAACCAATTAAATGATACCAAAATAAAACTAATTCAAGAAATACTAAATAAAAATGCAGATAGCGATTATGAGAAAAAATTCACCAAAATTATAAATTGAAAGATGGAAGAATTTATAAAGTTACAGACAGTCTAGAAAAAACATTGAAAAAGCTAAGTGAGTATGCGTATATATTCATGTTTTTATTTCTTTTATTTTTCAGAAACTTTCCGAGACGGCAACATCCATTTAATGTTTTAATAATTTTTTTTCAAATGCCTTTTATATTAATAAAGAAAAATGTTTACTGTGAGTTAGATTTTTAAATTTTCATTCATGGGAGAGATGAAAATCTTCCAAAAGACACCGAACAGCCCGTGCCCTCCATGACTCCCTTAGTGGAGGCAACTGAATATTCAGTTATCCCCCTGACGCCACTAACCTTGTTTTCCTGGTTCAATGCTAGAATCCATGCTGTTCCACCATCTCTAGTGTTCCCTCTTGGTCCATGCGTTAATTACAACCTTCACCCCTTTTTTGTCCACGGCATTGAAGGATCCAGGCCATAAAGCTTTAGTCCAGAGAAAGGACCAGTAACCTCCTCCGGATTGACCGCAGCTAACCCTTCGGAAGGCAGGTCTGCATATTCTACTGGTGCGTGTACCTCGGAGATAGCCAACTCGTTAGAGTCTACCATCTCTGCACCGCCGCACCTGAGAAAGTGCAAGTTATTATTGTGCCAATGGCACCTTCCAGGACTGCTAGAGCACTGTCAGCCGTTGGAAGCAAGCCAGCCGCCATAGCCGCCACAGAACTTTCAAAAGGTAATTTTCCCAAAGCTGCTTATGTTGTGGGTATAGCCAATCTATTACAACCTTGGAGTTAGGGGGATCTTTCAAGAGGTTATTTCCTTCCGCATTAGTTACTTGGCTACGTTCTAGGATGCCTTGCCTGGTTGCTACCGCTTGGAGGTGTAACTAACACTTGAGAATGTCCAGATGATGATCGCCGTATCCTAGAAGGCTTCAACTCATCCGTCCATCCACCAGCAACCTATTGTTTAACTTACTTAATGTTTTTAATATATCCATATATGAAAGAAACACTTTAATTAGTTTATGAAGTATTGAACAAGTGTCGAAAAAACTACCAGATGGGGGCAATAGTAAAAAAACAAATAAATTGCGTTTCTTTTTAAATTACTGCAAGTGAAAATAATTAGTAGATTTGTACGACATCTATGATTGAAAATATGTAATAATTTTGCATATGCACATTTTACCAATATATCTTAATTCTAAAACTGTTATGAATTAAAAAATGTTATATCAAAGTTAAATTTAAATATATCTACACATAAAAACTAAATATATAAATACAATATAATATAAATTAAGAATTAAAAATTTTCTGTTCAAACTTCCTTTTTAGCAAATGTTACGTAGGGCAATACTATGTATCTCGCCAAACCTAACGGTATCTTTAGGAAGCTCTGTTGGAATGTTAAGCCTGGTCGGAAGGAAAGGAAGATGCCTAAAATTTTCTTTTTCTGTTTAAGTGAACAATTTTAGGTAGCATTCCAAGTCTTATTTTATTATTTCGGTAACGAGTATTGTATTAATATTATTTTTTGATTAATTAGTTTAAAGTGAAGTTATAAGTTTTTTTCTGCGCAATCTGTGCCGTTTCCGTTTCCTTTAATAATTTGGTGTGAATGCTGAAATGATGTTTTAAAATAAATGGTAATTATTAATAAAATAAATATTCCATTTAAAATCATATCTTGGATGCTGGAATTATAAATTTTTGGTCAAGGGAATGGGGCCCTGAGACTTTTAGAGACTCCAATGGCTGACATAATTTCCCGCTCAATTTGATCATATCAAATTCCATTCGCAAGACGGCGCTAGTAATAATAAACGGTTTATGGCTGTGATAATTTCTTATCACAGCTACAAACCGTTTGTTATTACTAGCGCCGGCTTGCTAATGGAAAATAATTGATTTGTGTAAATATATTTACGTGAGTTCGCATAAATAAAATCAATTTTGCCGGACTTATCGAAATTATTCTGTTATTTCAAATCGGTAAATAAATATTAACAAAATAATGCGAAAATTAAAAACTTGACAAGTTTTCTTCCAAACATCTCCTTTTACCAAATGTTACGTAGGGCAGTACTTTTTATCCTTGCCATTTTGCCAAACCTAACGGTGTTTTTAGCAAATTGCGTCGAAAGCTTGAGAAGAAAACGTCGGAAATTTTCATTTTCACTTTAAGTAAAGAATTTAAAGTGTTTCTAAATGTATTTAGGTATTTTGGTACCGGGTATTATGTTAGCATAACTTTTCAGTTATTTATTATTAATATAAAGTGAAGTTTTAAAGTATTTTTTGCTCAATTGAAAATTGTGCCGTTTCCGTTTTTGTGTGAATGCTGAAATGATGTTTTAAAATAAATGGTAATTATTAATAAAATAAATATTCCATTTAAAATCATATCTTGGATGCTGGAATTATAAATTTTTGGTCAAGGGAATGGGGCCCTGAGACTTTTAGAGACTCCAATGGCTGACATAATTTCCCGCTCAATTTGATCATATCAAATTCCATTCGCAAGACGGCGCTAGTAATAATAAACGGTTTATGGCTGTGATAATTTCTTATCACAGCTACAAACCGTTTGTTATTACTAGCGCCGTCTTGCTAATGGAAAATAATTGATTTGTGTAAATATATTTACGTGAGTTCGCATAAATAAAATCAATTTTGCCGGACTTATCGAAATTATTCTTTTATTTCAAATCGGTAAATAAATATTAACAAAATAATGCGAAAATTAAAAACTTGACAAGTTTTCTTCCAAACATCTCCTTTTACCAAATGTTACGTAGGGCAGTACTTTTTATCCTTGCCATTTTGCCAAACCTAACGGCGTTTTTAGCAAATTGCGTCGAAAGCTTGAGAAGAGAATGTCGGAAATTTTCATTTTCACTTTAAGTAAAGAATTTAAAGTGTTTCTAAATGTATTTAGGTATTTTGGTACCGGGTATTATGTTAGCATAACTTTTCAGTTATTTATTATTAATATAAAGTGAAGTTTTGAAGTATTTTTTGCTCACTTGAAAATTGTGCCGTTTCCGTTTTTGTGTGAATGCTGAAATGATGTTTTAAAATAAATGGTAATTGTAAATAAAATATATTTTCCCTTTAAAATCATATCTTGGGTGTCTGCTTTATAAATCTTTTATCAAGAGAATGGGGCCCGGAGACTTGAAAAATTTTAAATGTTGCATTGAAATGGTTTGTTTTGAACACGGAAAAGAAAGAGGGATTAAGTCGATCGGGGGATTACAAAGTTTTTAGAAAAATTCCTAATAAGAATTTAAAATATATTTAAATGACATTAAAATAATTTTTGTACTTTTTCTTTTAAATATTTTTAGGTGTTGCGCAAAAAAAAAACGATTACCGCACTTCCGCTTACTTCAATAGCACAATAACGTGTTTGTCGCGAGCTAAATAAGCGTCAAGTTGTTGACAACTCATTCCGGTTGCACTGCAAATTTCATCAAACGACATCAACCCATTGTAAGATGATTTTTGATCACTTTGGCTATTTTGATGATTTGTGCAACCATTCCGCAATGCTCGTCCGCCTCGCGGTAGCGGTTTGCTTGGTAATCGCTTGTGATGATGCGAAAAATCATCAGTATTTGCTGGCTCAAATACGGGAGTATTTGGCAATATACCAGATGATCCCAATTTTGGTTTAGTTATGTCATCTTCATCACCAGCAAATAAGTTACGAGCAACTGTAACTGGATACTGAACAGAATAAATGGTAAGTAATATTTTTGAATTATATATAATTTCATTTACCTTGTCAACACGACGTATCAGACCTTCCAATTGTCCAAAAAGAACCATTTGTTTTTCGTTTATATTCAATGCTGCAGGATTAAATCGAACGCATAATTCTCCAAACGTTGCACCGTGTGCCATTGAAGCGAATATTCGAAATACATCACGTACGCTTGATGCTTGTCTTCCTGCAATGTTATTATTCAGTCTTTGAAAAAAATAAATGTATGCGACTTTGTGGTAGCAATTAACTTACCAGGTTTTGAACATTTGTGAATGCATCGTCTTTGCAATTCGCGACATTTTGCTAACTGAGATAGTTTTGGTGTGGGACGATAAACATTACTATATTGAAAAACTGGAACAATTACCGCTACACCTAAAAGGACTAAATGTTTGATACAATCACAGACCAATTCTAGAGCTACATCCGCCAGTGCTGTTATACGATTAACGTGATTGAACCCATCGATGTATGGTAAAATCTGTTGCATTGAGGGGGTGTGTGGGTGTGTGCAAAATTATAATGAAATCAGTTTAAATTTGTCTTACACGTTGAGTGGTTAGATCCCATTGATCCCTCACATATTTATAGAAATCATCGGTTAGCGCTGCTGCTTGATGCGGATAGATTTTAACAGTTTCCAAGTATCGTGGAACAACGCACAATGGTATTAGTGTACTACCCTCTAGTAAAACAATATTGTTAATCAAAAAAATATTAATTACAATATTTACCCTGTAACATGCACATTTTCTTCGAATTGATGTCATTACGCACTTGCGTCAACAATCGGGCTAGGCGAGTCAATTGAACGTTACTATGCTGCTGGGATAGTAGCTTATTCGAATTTTCCATAGCTAACTATTGTTGAAATAAAATAAAAATCGGTTTTTAAATTAAAAATTATTTTATCTTACCAAATATTCAGACAATTTCTTAACAACCGGCTCGTAACCGATTGTTCTTGTTGTTGGAGCAAAAACAAAGCATACATTGAAATAAAATGCATTTCTTGCATACTGTTTATGATCAATCCGAACTGGATATCCTAAAATTTTAATTCCAAGAAGCGACCTAAACGAGATAAATTATTTTAAATTGAAAAATAAACAAAGCGGAGACATTATTTACACGCTAAGGAAACTTCTTTGCAACTGCACCTGCGGTATAACATATCGACTGACTGTTTCAAATTTGTCCTTGGACAAATAACTTTCGGGCACTTGAACGACTATCTTACGACCTGCAGTTACATGAAATTCACACAAAAAAATACATTTAACAGCCTCATATGGATTGTCAGCAATAATATTTTCTGCAATTTCCGGATTTCGTTTTGTTGACTCAAATTTTCCAGATTTTGTAGATTTTTCCACAATTGTTGAGGGCATTTTTGTTTATTTCGATAATCTTACATTTTTGTTTTATTTTTCTAAATAAACAATAACGTAGTTTTAACTTACTTACAGTCGATAATGTAGTTTAAACTTGAACTCACCTTTTTATGCGAACATTTACATGTGCAACGATTTATCGAAACGTTCTTATCAGACAATTTTGTCAATAATTAGAAAGAAAATCACAAAATCTTTTACGACCGATAAGACATCGAACTCTGTTGTGCGTTTTTTTTCTTCTTATTTATAATTCAAAATATTTACGATTTATTTTTGCCTGTTTTACCGCCTCGATTATTAACACACACACGAAACACATTAAAATTCTCAAAAAATATATAAATTTTTCTCGTTTCATTGATGAAAACCGAAAATAAACGAGACGAAAAATAATCAGATCATTTTTTCTTGTCTGAAAAATGCCTTCCAACACCGAGCTCTATTCAAATTCGATTGGTTTTGCTTGAGCACTCCGTAAATTTGATGGTAAAGACCATCGTTAAAATTTGCTTCTCGTTTTACTGTTGTTTATTATTATTATTTTTTTCTTCTGAAGCGCGTTTTACTGCTGCTGCTGCTGCTGCTGTTTCTGTTGTTTTTGTTATCTCTCGTTTGGCCTTAAGACCTGTTTGATGTCATCAGCTGGCTGCGGTCACATCGCGTTATCAGTACAGTAAACCCGATGCCTGTTCGTGTATCTACCAAAAATTAACAGTGCACACAGCAAGTAAAATGATGGTACGTTTAGAGAGATACTCTTGTATTTAAACTGGACAACAATCTGTCGCGTAACTGTATCCACCCCGACACGACAACTATTAAGGCTTTTGCCTCAACCGATTTCATTTAATTCACTAAAGCCATTGCACAACTAATTTTTCCTATATAAAATTTAATTAGTTTCAATTTTTATCAATTGATTGTTGTTGGCCTCACAAGCTCTTAACGCAGCACAAGTAGTTAACTCGCCTACCCAGGCTATTATTGATGGTACGACACTTTTTTTCTTGTTGTTCTTATTTGCATTTTGATCGTGCTCGAGGCGACAATCGGCTGGGCTTGTGATTTTATTTAATTTTCTGATAACAAAAGTAATTTTAAGACAAACAGTGCAAATGTTTTCGCATTATGTCCAGTACATTACAAGATAAACATTATCAATTGAAACAAATTACTATAATCTTCATCAGTGTACGAATCAGGAAAGTACATATATGTATAGATGTCTATAGATTCCATTTGGTATTTATAAATAGTGCAGCGTGTGATAAAAGCTCTTGTCGTTGCCTAACAGTTGTCCCAGCCACACAAGAATCATAGTCCGGTTTTAATTTTCTCTGGATCTTGGCTAATTTTATATAAAACAAAAAGACGAAATTTACGTGAAACACGTTCTTGTAAGAATTTTCAATTCTGATTGACTCATTCAAAGTACAACTCTTCTCTCCCTCCTTCGAATGAAAATTATTTTTAGAGTGTAAATGTTGCAATTTTTCTTGTTTTTGTTTATTGTCCACATTTTGTTCACACCTTAAAAATTGTCATGTGCGTTGTCTGTCTCCACCGTCCCTGCCCACACTATCTCTGCATATTAAATACTCGTGAGCGCAGTTTACTTTTCCAGTTTTACTTAACAATATTCTTGTTAGTGATAATTTACTAAGCTTTCCAGACGTAGTTGCTGTTTACAAGTCTGTTAAATAAATTCGCGTGTGCGCAAATTAAAAATGGATAATTTTTATCAGTTTTTTTAGTGTAGCCATACAAAATAAATTATTTGACAAAATGCACGATAATTTTAAGTGTTTTTTGTAGCCTATTGTTTTACTAATCAAAATATGATTTTATTTCTCTTCCCTTTCGCTTCTATAGTGACAAGAATTTTACAATTATTCATGCTCTAAATTTGAATTTTACAGAAATATATGACTGGCACACGTTTGGAAACGGATTTTATATAGTGTTTTCGTTCTCATTTCATTTCTATAAGTGTAGTCTGTCTGTTTTTTTTTTCATTTCGCTTCTACTCTTTCATTTCATTTTCATTTCCAATTGTCTAAGGCCAAGAACAGCCAAAGGAAGGACGATTAACATCAATTAGTTAAGAATAAAGCTAGTTTCTGGAGCATATTTAGCTCAGTGATTCTGAATAAATAAAGAAATAAAAAAAATTTTGGTTGAGGAGTTTCTCATCCCCTATTCTTAATTTCTCTCTCCCACTCTCCCTTTTCTTTATTTTGAATAAAAAAATAAAACACAATATGATGTTGACCTTTTTTTATCCCTCTCTTTATTTGTTAGGAAAAATTCATGTCAACGACAATTGTTAGATTATTTTCATACTTCAACCTGAAAGATTTTCTTCTTAATTATTATAATAATTAACTTTATTATATGAAAATCAACACGCTCAGTAATAAACGACTCGGTGGCACTACGTACGTTCTGAAGAAAATCATGAAGATATAGGCATCACGTGGAAAAAACCGTCTGCAACTCAAATTGCGAAGGGCCTTATTTATTAAAATTCATCAAATACTGATTACTACATCAAAAATAAAAATATAATTACATAAGAAAAAGAAAAAATAACTTGAACAAAGCTGATTCTTCAGTTGAGATCTCGACAAGTGAAAATCAATCAACTCAAAATGATTATTAAAGAGACACGAGACATAGATGTAATAGGCTCATGCATACCATAATTAGTGCGGTGGTGGGGAATATGGAGAAAGCTTTGGTTCCTCAAGGGGCGAGTAGGAATCGATAAATACAGAGCCCCCCAGCAATTCGTGGGAATCACCGCGCCTTGCGAGCAATCACAATTCGCGTCAACTTTCAAGGGACTCCAATGAAATAATCTTTAATCGGTCAGCGTAGGGAGGCAGCCGAAGAGGATCGATCCAAGGAAGGCAGCGAAGGGCAAATCTTACGACTCTATGCTGTACAGCCTCAATGCGATTAATATGATTCGCATAAAAAGGAGACCACACAGGACTAGCATAATCCAAAACAGGTTTTACGAACGTAAAATAAAGGAATTTAGTTATGTATGGGTCATCAAACTCCTTAGACCATCGTTTGACAAATCCCAGAGCAGAATTAGCTTTGTTTGCAATAGCGTTGATATGGTCGTCAAATGAAAATGTTGTATTTAGCATGATCCCTAAATCTGTGTTCTTGTCAAGTCTGTTCAGAAAGCCACAGCGTAACATAGAATTCCCGAATTAGGAAGAATTAAGGATATATCATTGATGTAAATGATAAAAAGCAATGGTCCTAGATGGCTGCCATGAGGAATACCGAAGGTGGCATAAATATCGTTAGAAAGTGTACGTCGAAACAGAATACGTTGCGTGCGATCAGACAGATAGGAACGAATCCAATTAACGAAAATCGATGGAAACCCTAAAAAAGATAACTTAGAAACAAGAACACTTCAATGGCAGGAATTAAGCAATTAGAGAATTCCAGCAAGTTAGTCGTAGTAAATCTACCTTTCATAAAGCCATGCTGAAAGGAACCCAGAAAAGGTCTGCAGTGGAAATTCAGAAGATTGCACACCAGGGCTTCAAAAATTTTACCAATACAACATAAATTGGCAATGGGGCGATACTTTGATATGTCACATTGTCTTTCCTTCTTATGTAGGGGAATGACGACAGATACTTTTCAGGATTTCGATAATTAAGTTAAATAAGTCACAAAGTATAGAAACTAGGGACATGCGGCAGTTTGTTACAAAGCAAGTAGGTATACCATCAGGACTACACGAGAAACTATCAGCCAAACCAGAAATAGGACTTTAGGACAGCATCTTTGCCAAACACCAGGTCTTTGGTTTCAAGGGTAGTCGGCGCAAGCCTTGTCATATGAGTAAAATCCTTATCTCTAGTATCACAGTCTGTTGTGAAAAATGCGGTGCTAAAAAAGTTGCCAAATAGGCTGGCAGTCGTCAGAGGATCGTCACCAAAACTCAACACAGAAGTAGCCATCACAAATACGCTTGGAATTTACGAACCTCCGGAACTGTTTAGGCCCGACACGTAAAGTCGATTTAAGTCTCTCCAAATAGTCACAATAAGATATATCAAGTGCAGAGCAAAGTTGGTTTCGTAACATGGATTAAGCGAAATAGTCAACATCACTCCTTGAGAAACAAAACCGCTTCCAAGCTTTATTCTTTAGATTCTTTAAGTGCTTCACGGAACTATTGAGCTAAGGCTGATATGTACGCGAACCACGAGACCTTGAAACAGGAACACAATTAGCAAAACAAACAGAAAGAAAATCGTAAAATAATTTTACAGCATTATCGATGTCACGTTCATTCAGAACATTCGTCCAATCACAGGCAAAAAGTCAATTATTAAGTTTAGAATAATCAGCCTTGCTAAAGTTATAACAAAAATTACTTGAATCAGAAGATGCCGTCAATACAGGATCAAAACCAAGAATGATATGATAGATAGACAGTGCTTCACGACAGTACTCGAGCAGTCAGATGAGAACACCAAATCCAGAAACTTGTCGCTGCCTGTGATAAACCGCAAGAGGCAATGGAATCTGTGAAGGTCGAAATGTACTGTGGAGCAGCCGAAAAAGATGGTAGTAGGCAATTCTTTTCCAAGGACCGCTCCCAACCGACTACAGGCATATTAAAATCTCCAAGAAGCATAAGGTCATCCGACGGAAGCAGCAAATCAGCCAGTCCTTCGACACAAGTTGACATCAACTCATAATACGATAGAATTACATGGCCAGATGTCGGGGCAAAGTACCGAATGAAAAACAGCATCCGGTACAAAAAGTTTAAATAAAGCAGAAAAGGAACGACCCTGCTGTCCGCATCGTGCATCAATTCTTTTGCAGACAATTAAGCTCCGATCAGCCAGGCCCTTTCAAAAACGTCAAATTTTGAACAGGCCCGTATTTATAAGCATATAAAATCAAAAACGGAGCTGGAATGATCCATCTTCGTTAAAAAGTGAACAGCTAGAACATCAACATTAGTACATCATTCGTTCCAGATGTCGAGTCTGTTTGTAAACGCAGATTTGTACATCAAGCTGTAAGATTCAGATTAACAATGCAGAATTACGTCGATAAAATTCACCAAAGAATTGAGAAACATAGACGAGTTTGAGAAATCTAACCCTAAAAGAAAAACTTGAAATGGTCATGAAAAATTATAGCCATCAAATTTCTAACCTGAAGAAACAAGGCGGCCCATCAAGCTTTACGCATCGAAAAAAAATTCTATCACACGATAGATACGATCGGTCATAGTTTGCATTTGCAATGTAAGCATAAATATCTAAATGAATTTTACACGCGGCTGTGTCACCTGTGCAAAACAACAATAATGCGCCATAGATGCGCAATCCTAACACCAATCTTCACTTATCAAAACAAATATAATAAAGACAGCCGCATCCTAAATGAAAAAGCAAATGAGCTGGCACGGTGGGGCGCAAATGAGGATACTCCAATAATGCTCAATCTGAGCATAACCATCCATGAAATCATGGAATGAGTAACGAGGAGGCACAAGAAAAATGGGAGGGAGCCGACATCGCCAGACATACAAAGGCGTTTTCGGAAACTCTCAATGCACATGAATCTGAAAAGATCATTTAGCCAAACTAAAACTTCTTGTTGGCATTGTGACAGGACATGCAAGACTAAGAGCTCATGCCATAAAAATAGGAAGGGCAAACACCAGTCTATGCAGGGGATGTGGGGAAGAAGACGAGACCGTATTACACGTTCTCGGCCAATGCCCAACCCTAACGCAAAAAAGATCTAGAATCTTAGTAACATACTACTGCGTAGATTTAGCAGAAGTTAAGAAATCAGGGTATAATCGAATTATCTAATTCGTTACGGGGATAAGTTGGATCGACAGTGGACTTTAAGGTACGCTGACGAGCAGGGGGTGTACAACGGGCCACTAAAGGCCTCAGTGCAAGGAGGACATGCATCTTTCCCCCTCGAAAACCAACCAACCAACCAAAGGGGGCGAGTTTTTATTAAAATTTTGTTTTGTTTTCTTCATTTTCTTCTTTAATTAATTAACAAAAATATCTCTACAATAAGTCAAAAGTACACTTCACGATGATACTGCTGTTGCTTATTTTTTTTTTTTGTAAATTATCTCTTTTCTTTTAGAAAAATTAAGTCATGAAAGTGACGAGGACGTTTACAAAACAATAAATTTTAAACTGATTGGCTCAGATATACTTGTACATAAAAGAAACTGATATTTCGTTTGTTTTTTGATTATCTTTCGAAATGCAGAAATAAAAATCACGCAAAAAGCAGTATTTGAATTTTTTTTTAATTATTGCTTAAATTGGAAGCCTTCAAAGACTAGATAAATTCATAGCCAATGCCAAATTGGAAGCCTTCCTTGATTCGATCACCCTTTTGTCGATCAAGAGGGAAGCAATAATTAAATTCTATACGTGCTCGCTCTCCAAAACGATAAGCAATTCCAACTCCAGCTGCTGATCTCATATTATCTAAAACAAAAAAAAATGAAATTTTTTTCTTCTTTAATGTTTGTAGCTTAATTCGAAATTTACCTGTACTAAATGTGTTACAATTTCCAAAATTGTAAAAGAAATGCGATCGAAAATTGTTTCCAAAACGTCCTAAATGACTGTTAAATGGTAATGGGGCCCATAAATGCAATCCCATTACCCAATATGACTGTAATATGTATTTTTTGATTATTTAAATTACAAAACATTAAAAATCAACCTACATGTGCTCCAGCTGTATAGCCTTCAATATGTGGACCAACTCCTCCAGGCATAAATCCTCTCAATGTAAGTGGTCCACCCAATGTAAATAGGCTACTCAGTGGGATACTTTTTGATTGTTTATTAACTTGTACTAGACCAATTTTGGAACAGATTTGTGCAACCCATCCAAAGAATAAAGGTATACTAATTTCGGCGTGTGTATTGTTCAACATATATGATATATCTCCACCAAGTCCACTAAATTCATTTGTACTCTTAACGTGTAGACCATACGTGGGAAAAACTGTACTGTCACGTTGATCGTAGGATGTAATCAGCCTAAATAGCGAAGCCATTCGTGGACCACAATGTTCTCGAACAAAAAATGGTGAATGCTTTCCAGCGGTGAATATTTCTCGAAATGAAACTTCATATTGCAGGGAGTGCTCTAACTGATCAAGATTAATTTAGTATATGTTAATTAAAAGTAAATTTAATTTTACTTCGAATGGGGCAAATGTAAGAAACGAGAAATCCGTAATTGCTCCAATATTGTGAGATCGATAGGCGCTTATTGGCACTGTGGTTGAATGTCTAAATAGGCTGAAGGATAATCTGAAAATATTCAATATTATGACACACGTAACAATCAGTTATATACAGTCATACTCTGGCTTATAGTCTCCTAGTTTAGTATGAAGAAAAGGTTTTGACATAGATAGAGTAACATCGGTAGTTTTTGTATTACTATAAGCTCCCTGCAAACTTAAACGTTCACCTCGTCCAAATATATTCGGTGAGGCTAGTTCAATTTTTGCAGAACCTTCATTTTGTCCAACTTCTGTACCAACTTCTCCAATAATTCGAGATAGTTCAGTTCCTTGAAATGTCACCTCATAGCCGTTTGGAGTTGCTTTTTCGCCTCGACTAACATCAATATGCACCATAATATTCTTGTAAATGCCAAGATCGCTTAAGTATGATCGGGCACTAAAAATTCAAAAATTAATTTAATAATGACGCTAAGGGTGTAAAACTAATTAAATAAAGCCAACCTGTTACATTCTATGATAACATCATGAAATGTTTTTGCGTTAAACAAACCGCTTGCAGCCCTATAAACATAATCATCTTTCGTTCTATCTAATCCTGAGATATTTACTTTATCCACACGTGCCTGAAATTTATTTTACAATAATCCATTTACCACTGGCACTTGAAAAATAAAAATTTACTGGGAAAGTTGATAGATCCACTTCTTTTCTTCCCGATCTTCTTGTGCTCTGCTCAAGGCTTGTTTGTTTCTAAAGTAATAAAAATATCTCCATGAAATCATACACAAAAGAAAAACTAACTTCATAATTCGTATTTTTAATAATTTAGATAAAAGTTACGCAAACACTTTTCACACATTCAATTCTCTACGAGAGAGAGCATTATTTTCTTTCCACCGTACCTTTGATTTACTTGCACCCATATCTTATGTGTCATTAATTTTCAGTATCGTACAGTTGCTGATGAAATTTTCTTATTAATTTATCAAATAACTGTGTGAATATTACATATTTCGTTTCGACACATAAAAGGCACAGAACTCCCGCATTCGAAACAATTGAAGACGATTTCTTTTTGACAGATCTCTGGCATTTGTCTGACACTGATGATGTAATTACAAAAAATACCGCTTTTGAACTAGCATATTTCTAGTGGTTTATGTCTGTGGTAATTACGAACATTGGGTATTAAAAATAATACTAAGGTTTCGTTAAGCTCTCAATAGATTGCAGGTGCAACAGTTGTTGCGCCATCTTACAGATACATTTTGTAAATTTATAGCAAAGATACTGACTCGTGTCGTCGTATGGTGACAATATTTTGAATTAGCATATAGAATTGGTAATTACGAAACTTTTTGTGCAAAAATATACTAAAATTTCGACAACTTCTCAATAGATGGATGGATGGATGGACTGATATTACTAAAATTTGATTTCTTTTTACCGAAATTAAATTGGAATATACAAAATTCAGTTGAATACCAAAGCAAATTAGCGGATATTTGCGAAAATACACCATTTGAACGATCGGCTCATGAACTAGACGCTATAACTGGCATTATTAACCTGTTAACCGGGGAATAAACTTTTGTTCAACTCGTTTCACAATGGGCATTTTTTTCTTCATAATTATAAGTAATATCATCACACCTCAAAATATTTTATAACATATAATCTAGATGGTTTTGGTGTCAAAGAAGGACGTCCTGTACTAGTAGATGACGACTGCTGTCCACCTCCATATTTTTCGACACTTTTCGACAATTTCAATGAGAAAATGAAGCTTGTCAAAGTGACCGCCATCTTTCTTATATAGGAGATATGAATTCAAACACACCATGTCTAGTGAATGTAAGAAAATATTATAATAATATTTTTTTACTTGGTTTCTAGCAATTTCATAAGCTTTCATTTGTCCGTCAGCAAGATCTACTCCTCCCATTTTTTTTTGTTGTAGTCAACGATAGCTTCCGGTTTTGATATCATTTTCCCTCGCTTGTCTGTTTCCAAAAATTTATTGTCGTGGATAGTACTCAACATAATTACATCCCTTTTGTCTTTCCACTTCATAATCATTATTTTGTCTCTGTACCTAGCAATAGATTCACCTTTTTTCAAAATACGAGATTTTATATCAGATGGTATTCCCTTTCTATTTTTCCGCATTGTTCCTACAACATCGGTTTTTCTCTTGCACATCTTCTCAGCTAGATCAATACTAGTATACCAATTATCGAGATATACCATATGTCCCTTATCCAACAAATCGTGGCACAATTCAAAAACAATACGATTTTGAAATTGCTCGACTAGAAGCTACCCTTAAGACAATCAAACGCAAACAAATGTATGACAAACAAAGTTTTGAAATATACAGTGCGGACGTCTTCAAAATTCACAAATTTTTTTACGTTTATTTTATAAATATTTTTTACAATTAACTCAATAAATACATGAAATCAGCCACAGACATTCTACAGAAATTTTGAAAGAGCATTTCGTTATTGTCTTGAAGGTCGCGAATAAGCGCATTTGAACTGTGCACTACTTAATTTTTAAAAAAAGTCTTTATCCATAGTTTTCTTTTATTTTTATTTTTATTAATTAAATTATTTAATAAAATAAAACCTGCACCCAATACAATAAGTTCACTTGAATACTGAAGCGCGACAATGCCACGACTCGATTGACTCCAAACTCATGCAAATGGCTGGCAAACGCGATTTTCGTTTTAACAGACTTCAATAAATATAACAAAATGTGTGCATGCTTGTGGGCAATTTGAAGACGTCCATTTAAAATTTTTGCTCGTCACACATTTTCTTTGCAGTAAGTTCGAACGCACGTACACACTGTTCAAATAGATCTGAAGCGTTCGCCGCAAATTTCCAACAAATATAATGCCTTAAAACTTTCGTTTCCGCAAATTGCTGTAAATCAGTTCAAGCACATTCAAATTGTTTGTGGCAGTTTGAGAGCGGGCCCATTCATAAACGCAGGTTTGCTCTGCAGCTGCATAATTCAGCAATACACTCTGTACAACGCCGATTATTTGCACAACACAAAACCGCGCACTTCATTTCAACAATTTCACTATTAAAGTACACTGTCTACACTTCAAAATGTTGAAAGCTATTAGCTTTAAAGTTTTCTAATATATTGCACTAAAATAAAGAGTAAAAAACACTCGGAATTACAAAACAAAATTGTTAAACCATCGGACAATTCACGGTAATAACTTTGACAGTTCGCAAACTAAGGAGAAGAGCTCTCCATCCTCACCTCGCCTTAAAGCCAAATGCCGATCACACGTACACGGTTTGACAGATAAGGGCCTTTCCTGTTGTTATATATTCTAAGTGCGCAAACCTGCGTTTATGAATGGTCCCAGAACGTCCACATTATGCAAACATTTCAAACAAACATGTTTGTTTGCGTTTGATTTGCATAGTCTGGACTCGGCTTTAGAAGTTAATCCAAAGGGGCCCTAATTTGTTGTTCGAATTCGAAAACAAAACTGCTTATGGCGGAACGTGAAGCTGAATAAATTTAAAATTCCACTTTAATTTTAATTTTCGAATTTATTCCGCCATAAGCAGTTCGTTTAAATTTTTGCATTCGAATTATAGAATAGGGCCAAGGACAAACCCCAAAATCATTGAAGGTCAAGTTTAGATTTTTCGAATTTACGAAAAAAAAGATAAATTTTGAAGAATAAAACAAAATTTACTTTTTATTATGGAGTATGGAGATTTTTGCGCGTATGAGTGTTACGAACATTTGAAATTCGTTACATGTAAAATTGAAAATAGAAACAAGTTCTTGCCTTATGTGGGGAAGTAACTTTTTCGAAATAGCAAGGAGCTATCCACATGTCGAAATCGGTTTGCATCTTGACCAGTGCTACATTTTCCTAAACTAAACCTTAAGTTTTTAAGTTTAAATTGAACGATTCTCTTTTGTCCGTACACTGTAACTAGAGATGAGAACATGGCCACATGTTACAGAAATGGATGCTGTGATTTTTGTGCACTTAACAGAATTTTAAATTGGTATTTTTGACATCTTTTTAAATCGAATGACCCAATTCAACAACCTATCCGCCCAATAAAAAGAAAAATCTTTCACTAGGAAAGTATTGTAATATTCAAAAAGCCTTTGTTGGATACTCCAATTGCATTAATTATTTTCCGCAAATTGTCTCACTCTTGTGCATAGCGAACCGATTTTATTCTTTATGGCGTTCGTCTCGTTGTTAAATGGCATGCAATTTATAGCCTTAATAGGTCTAGGAAAGGTGTTAACGAGATGCTTATGTGAGTAAATAAATTAACACACCTTGCCAACATGCATACATACACGATATACATTTTCCATAACGTTCGATACGACGAGGATCACCAGACAATTGTAATTATGGACTAGACCACATGGAGAATTGCAAATTACCTCATCACTATGATGATTTGGTAATTATTTTACAAACGCATATGAGTCTTGTATTATTTTCAATCTTTCCGGCTGTTTCTATTTTTTTCTCGTCAGAGTTCGGCATAAAGGTGTGTGCATTTAAATTTGCGGATTAAATTTCAAATTTACTTCAAAAGTTCCTCACTCAATCACTGGTTCATTTCTATCTGCATAAAATTGCAATAAATAAAAAAATTTGCATATGAATAGCTTAACTGGTGAAAAAAAATCACTCTTCAATAATTCCACCCAGGATCGAGTTACTGAACCGCAACAATATCGTTCACATCTTTAATTTTTGAAACTCATCGATCCCATCCGATCCCTCGTAGCTTCCGCTGTCGAATTTTTGAAAAATGTCACATCCTTCGTTATATAGTAAAAATGTCAGCCGTCGTAATCGTCCCTCCTTGCAAAATTCGCGAATTGTAATTTTTTGTGTATGCAAATTTTTCGGATTCCTGTTTTCAGGACCAAAGAGAAATTGCGCAGTTTTCCCCTTTCCTTTGCTTTCATAGCAATGCTTCAATTTACATAACAATTGAACGCTCTTTTGAAATTAAATTGTCGCGCGCACGCTCTACACACTGTGCTACGGGAACACGGCTGCCTTTTTGGCCTCTTTGAGTGCCAAAGCATCATTTTATTCCACATAAATGTAAGATGTAATCGTTACCCATAAATTAAAATCTAGACCAAATTTATTTTTTCATTAATTTCTTCTTAAGGCTGTGTTTAATTTGAATTTTCTTTGTCTTTTAAGATTTTCTGGGCATTCCCGCAATGGTAAGTAGAACAACATATACGGCCGGAAGCAGATGCAAACACGGTAAGTGTTTTTTCTTTTCTTGTCGTTATACGAATTTTCAAACATCTTTATAAAATGCAACAAACCTGAATAATTAATACTAAGTGTTGCATACTATACTATTTTATGTCTATACAGGGTGTTTCAGATCTGACGTGCCAAAATGAGTAGGGTGATAGATCTCAACTAGACAAAAAAAAAATTGTATGGCAGGGGGGTAGTCTCAACCGTTTGGGAGTTACAGGGTGATTCATAAATTTCAGTTTTTCATGGTATGCAAATTACTCTTTTATTTTTATCTTTTGATCTACTCAACACAGCGACATCAAACAAACGCTAAAAAACTACTACCCCAATGACCTTTCCAAAAATGTCAACAATGTTGATCTCACTACTACCACTGCAGGTACAGTCACGTCCAAAATTGAAAAAAATGTTTTGAAATTACCAAAATTTCAGCATTTTCGAAAATTTTCTCCGAAATTTATGTAATTAGTGTACCTCTTTTTTATCCAGATTGTCTTATTACCTTTCCGAAAAGGTGCAATATGTTCACGTAGGGAAAGTGTTTAGAAATTTTTACGTAGAAATCCTATTATAAAAATTAACAATTTAAAGAAATTAAACTCATAGTAACTCAAAAATCATTTTAATTAAATTCAAAACGTATTCCAATGACTCTTAATAACTTACAAAAGCTGTTCAAAATGTCCATCGCCACTTCGGATGCATGCCAACAAGCTTCTTCTAAGTCCCTGTTTAAGGCGTATTGCAGCCAGCCTCTCCCGTCTCTGCATTCCCAATTGTTAACTGGGCTTGAATAAACTTCATCCTCCATTGTTTCCTATAAGAAAAAGTTCAATGGGGTAAGGTCTGGAGATTTAGCAGGCCAAGGAATCTGTGCACCTCGTCCAATCCAGAGGTTGGCAAATTTCTCACTTAGTATTTCCTTCACAATGTTAGCCGTATACGCTGGTACAGGGGCGGGCCCGGGCTTTCAAAAGGGGCCCCGTCATCTAAGTCATCAACAGAAATGTTTTTCCATTTTAATTATTTATATAAAAAAGTGTACTATACTAGACAGATTTGAAATTGAAAGTCAATCATTCGATTGTATATGGGCCCGTAAACGCTTAGTGCCCCCCGGGCCCGAATTTTGTCTCTACGGGCCTGCGCTGGTATTCCATCGACTTGGTGAAACATTCCCCTAAGATTATCCATAGGGTTCTCCTCTATTAGATCTGGAAGTGTTTTGTTCAAAAAGTCCGCATAAATTTCACTATTAAGCACTTGCGGCAAAATGAATGGTCCTACCAAATGTTTCCGATGATACCAGCCCATACATTGACACTGAATTTCTGCTGGAATGAGGTTATTTTTGTCATGCGTGGGTTAGTTTCCGACCAGGTATAGAGGTTATGGAAGTTCGTGATACCAGCACTGGTGAATTGATATTCATCTGTTTACAGAATTCGGTCCAGAAACGCCCTATAGTCAATGTCGCGTTCCAGGAGCCAAGTGCTAAATTCCAGTCTTCTTTCGGAATCTTCTTCTAGTAGTCCTTGAACTGGGTGATGGTGATACGGACGTAATCGCTCTCGATGAATAACCCTCCATACCTTAGATGAAGACACTCCTAATCGCATTGCGACTCGTCTCGTGCTTGTTTCAGGGTCTTGCCTCACGATGGTGATTATTTACTGCTCGACGTCCGCAGAAGTTCCCGAAGTTTCTCTGTCGTTTGAAGTTACACTTCCTGTTTCTCTTAACCTTCGGAAAGTCCGTGTAAATACCCATCTTTGAGATGCCCGCCAATTAGGGAATCTCCTTTGATATTCTAGTAGAGCCGCTCTCTCGATTGCGTCTACTACACCATAAATGTAAATAATATCCGCGTATTCCTCAGAAGTAAATTCTACAATTTTTTAATAATTTTTGCTTAAAAATACCCGTACTTATTGATTTTTTTTTTCAACTATGATAGGTATTCTTGCTGACTAACCCTTTTTTATAGCAAATTTTTCATCAGGTACGAATAACAAATCGCCAGGATACAAGGGTGTGAATCTGGCTACCACAAGCTAATATCGGCAATAAAACAAAATTACACTAACATTTTTATAACTTTTTTGCAGCAATAATAAAAATTAATTACCTATTCACCCAAACAAACATTTTCAACCTTTTATCTAAAAAAATTTGTTTATTTAAAGAATTTCCTACCTAAAGTGCCATAAAGTAATTAGGTAGTCAGGGATACCATGAAAAACTGAAATTTATGAATCACCCTGTAACTCCCAAACCCTTGCCATACAATTTTTTTTTGTCTAGTTGAGATTTATCACCCCACTCATTTTGGCACGTCAGATCTGAAAAACCCTGTATTTACTACTTCAATCTGGTTACCATAATATTTAACAATTAGACCGCCACGAGTGGGCTATCAGTGTATAATACATTAATTAAAAAACTTTTCCAAAAGTTTTGTAAACTAACTACCTATACAATACAACTGCATACTACCACAATACTAAATATTGTGAAACATCTTACGAAGGACGTTGACTAAATAGGATACGTTACGGCGCCCAAAAAATCTGTCAGAAAAGGATTATACGTTAACCAAATAAAATTTTTTTCAATTGACAAATCCTGCTCTACAATTAATCAATAATTTAGTTTAATAAGCTTCACCAAAAACGTATTCGAAATCATGCCCTGGCGAGAAGGGTTCCCTACAGTGCTAGTGTAGTCAATCAGTTGAACAGTTGTTAAATTATACGTCAATTTTACTTAATTTTTATACCACAATTAATAAAATAAATAAATACCTTTCAACATCTTACGAAGAAAATAGGTTTCCCAATTTTAGTACGGCACTTTATGCTTCTCAGGAAGTTCTCCTAGAAAAGTCTCGGGATAAGAAGACGAGCTCGTTATTCGGTCCGCTTAAACGCGTCGTACTTCGCTAAGTGTTGGTGATTAAGGTGAAGAATTAATATATTTTAGAATTGTCGGTGAAATGAAATATTGGTGCAGGTGAAGTGTTAATATATTACAGAGTTGGTGATTAAGGTGAAGTGTTGATATATTTTAGGATTTTTGGTGAAATGAAATAGTGGTGCAGGTGAAGTGTTAATATAGAGCAGTATCATTGTAATGAAGTGATTAAAATTCAGTGCTAAGTGTTCTTGATTAAAGTGAAGAATTAATATATTTTAGAATTGTCGGTGAAATAAAATATTGGTGCAGGTGAAGTGTTAATATATTACAGTGTTGGTGTAGTGCAGTTTTTAAAATTCAGTGTTTGCTGTGTAAATTATTAATAAATGTAATTCAATTTGTGTACTTCAATTAATATAATAAAGACAAACCGTCCAACATCTAACGAGAAAAATAGCTTTACCAATTTTAGTACGGCACTTTTCTTGTCGGAAAATTGTGGTAGGAAAGTGTGAGACAATCGTCTCGGAATAAAAAGACGAGCTCGTTTTTCGGTCCGTTTAACGGCGTCGTGCTTCGCTAAGTGTTGGTGATTAAGGTGAAGTGTTGATATATTTTAGGATTTTTGGTGAAATGAAATAGTGGTGCAGGGGAAGTGTTAATATAGAGCAGTATCATTGTAGTGAAGTGATTAAAATTCAGTGCTAAGTGTTCTTGATTAAAGTGAAGAATTAATATATTTTAGAATTTTCGGTGAAATAAAATATTGGTGCAGTTGAAGTGTCAATATATTACAGTGTTGGTGTAGTGCAGTTTTTAAAATTCAGTGTTTGCTGTGTAAATTATTAATAAATGTAATTCAATTTGTCTACTTCAATTAATATAATAAAGACAAACCGTCCAACATCTAACGAGCAAAATAGCTTTACCAATTTTAGTACGGCACTTTTCTTGTCGGAAAATTGTGGTAGGAAAGTGTGAGACAATCGTCTCGGAATAAAAAGACGAGCTCGTTTTTCGGTCCGTTTAAACGCGTCGTGCTTCGCTAAGTGTTGGTGATTAAGGTGAAGTGTTGATATATTTTAGGATTTTTGGTGAAATGAAATAGTGGTGCAGGTGAAGTGTTAATATAGAGCAGTATCATTGTAGTGAAGTGATTAAAATTCAGTGCTAAGTGTTCTTGATTAAAGTGAAGAATTAATATATTTTAGAATTGTCGGTGAAATAAAATATTGGTGCAGGTGAAGTGTTAATATATTACAGTGTTGGTGTAGTGCAGTCTTTAAAATTCAGTGGTTGCTATACGTAAATTATTAATGAATGTAATTCAATTTGTGTACTTCAATTAATATAATAAAGACAAACCGTCCAACATCTAACGAGAAAAATAGCTTTACCAATTTTAGTACGGCACTTTTCTTGTCGGAAAATTGTGGTAGGAAAGTGTGACACAATCGTCTCGGAATAAAAAGACGAGCTCGTTTTTCGGTCCGTTTAAACGCGTCGTGCTTCGCTAAGTGTTGGTGATTAAGGTGAAGTGTTGATACATTTTAGGATTTTTGGTGAAATGAAATAGTGGTGCAGGTGAAGTGTTAATATAGAGAAGTATCATTGTAGTGAAGTGATTAAAATTCAGTGCTAAGTGTTATTGATTAAAGTGAAGAATTAATATATTTTAGAATTTTCGCTGAAATAAAATATTGGTGCAGGTGAAGTGTCAATATATTACAGTGTTGGTGTAGTGCAGTTTTTAAAATTCAGTGTTTGCTGTGTAAATTATTAATAAATGTAATTCAATTTGTGTACTTCAATTAATATAATAAAGACAAACCGTCCAACATCTAACGAGAAAAATAGCTTTACCAATTTTAGTACGGCACTTTTCTTGTCGGAAAATTGTGGTAGGAAAGTGTGAGACAATCGTCTCGGAATAAAAAGACGAGCTCGTTTTTCGGTCCGTTTAAACGCGTCGTGCTTCGCTAAGTGTTGGTGATTAAGGTGAAGTGTTGATATATTTTAGGATTTTTGGTGAAATGAAATAGTGGTGCAGGTGAAGTGTTAATATAGAGCAGTATCATTGTAGTGAAGTGATTAAAATTCAGTGCTAAGTGTTCTTGATTAAAGTGAAGAATTAATATATTTTAGGATTGTCGGTGAAATGAAATATTGGTGCAGGTGAAGTGTTAATATATTACAGTGTTGGTGTAGTGCAGTTTTTAAAATTCAGTGTTTGCTGTGTAAATTATTAATAAATGTAATTCAATTTGTGTACTTCAATTAATATAATAAAGACAAACCGTCCAACATCTAACGAGAAAAATAGCTTTACCAATTTTAGTACGGCACTTTTCTTGTCGGAAAATTGTGGTAGGAAAGTGTGAGACAATCGTCTCGGAATAAAAAGACGAGCTCGTTTTTCGGTCCGTTTAAACGCGTCGTGCTTCGCTAAGTGTTGTTGATTAAGGTGAAGTGTTGATATATTTTAGGATTTTTGGTGAAATGAAATAGTGGTGCAGGTGAAGTGTTAATATAGAGCAGTATCATTGTAGTGAAGTGATTAAAATTCAGTGCTAAGTGTTCTTGATTAAAGTGAAGAATTAATATATTTTAGAATTGTCGGTGAAATAAAATATTGGTGCAGGTGAAGTGTTAATATATTACAGTGTTGGTGTAGTGCAGTCTTTAAAATTCAGTGGTTGCTATACGTAAATTATTAATGAATGTAATTCAATTTGTGTACTTCAATTAATATAATAAAGACAAACCGTCCAACATCTAACGAGAAAAATAGCTTTACCAATTTTAGTACGGCACTTTTCTTGTCGGAAAATTGTGGTAGGAAAGTGTGACACAATCGTCTCGGAATAAAAAGACGAGCTCGTTTTTCGGTCCGTTTAAACGCGTCGTGCTTCGCTAAGTGTTGGTGATTAAGGTGAAGTGTTGATACATTTTAGGATTTTTGGTGAAATGAAATAGTGGTGCAGGTGAAGTGTTAATATAGAGAAGTATCATTGTAGTGAAGTGATTAAAATTCAGTGCTAAGTGTTATTGATTAAAGTGAAGAATTAATATATTTTAGAATTTTCGCTGAAATAAAATATTGGTGCAGGTGAAGTGTCAATATATTACAGTGTTGGTGTAGTGCAGTTTTTAAAATTCAGTGTTTGCTGTGTAAATTATTAATAAATGTAATTCAATTTGTGTACTTCAATTAATATAATAAAGACAAACCGTCCAACATCTAACGAGAAAAATAGCTTTACCAATTTTAGTACGGCACTTTTCTTGTCGGAAAATTGTGGTAGGAAAGTGTGAGACAATCGTCTCGGAATAAAAAGACGAGCTCGTTTTTCGGTCCGTTTAAACGCGTCGTGCTTCGCTAAGTGTTGGTGATTAAGGTGAAGTGTTGATATATTTTAGGATTTTTGGTGAAATGAAATAGTGGTGCAGGTGAAGTGTTAATATAGAGCAGTATCATTGTAGTGAAGTGATTAAAATTCAGTGCTAAGTGTTCTTGATTAAAGTGAAGAATTAATATATTTTAGGATTGTCGGTGAAATGAAATATTGGTGCAGGTGAAGTGTTAATATATTACAGTGTTGGTGTAGTGCAGTTTTTAAAATTCAGTGTTTGCTGTGTAAATTATTAATAAATGTAATTCAATTTGTGTACTTCAATTAATATAATAAAGACAAACCGTCCAACATCTAACGAGAAAAATAGCTTTACCAATTTTAGTACGGCACTTTTCTTGTCGGAAAATTGTGGTAGGAAAGTGTGAGACAATCGTCTCGGAATAAAAAGACGAGCTCGTTTTTCGGTCCGTTTAAACGCGTCGTGCTTCGCTAAGTGTTGTTGATTAAGGTGAAGTGTTGATATATTTTAGGATTTTTGGTGAAATGAAATAGTGGTGCAGGTGAAGTGTTAATATAGAGCAGTATCATTGTAGTGAAGTGATTAAAATTCAGTGCTAAGTGTTCTTGATTAAAGTGAAGAATTAATATATTTTAGAATTGTCGGTGAAATAAAATATTGGTGCAGGTGAAGTGTTAATATATTACAGTGTTGGTGTAGTGCAGTCTTTAAAATTCAGTGGTTGCTATACGTAAATTATTAATGAATGTAATTCAATTTGTGTACTTCAATTAATATAATAAAGACAAACCGTCCAACATCTAACGAGCAAAATAGCTTTACCAATTTTAATACGGCACTTTTCTTGTCGGAAAATTGTGGTAGGAAAGTGTGACACAATCGTCTCGGAATAAAAAGACGAGCTCGTTTTTCGGTCCGTTTAAACGCGTCGTGCTTCGCTAAGTGTCGGTGATTAAGGTGAAGTGTTGATATATTTTAGGATTTTTGGTGAAATGAAATAGTGGTGCAGGTGAAGTGTTAATATAGAGAAGTATCATTGTAGTGAAGTGATTAAAATTCAGTGATAAGTGTTCTTGATTAAAGTGAAGAATTAATATATTTTAGGATTGTCGGTGAAATGAAATATTGGTGCAGGTGAAGTGTTAATATATTACAGAGTCGGTGATTAAGGTGAAGTGTTGATATATTTTAGGATTTTTGGTGAAATGAAATAGTGGTGCAGGTGAAGTGTTAATATAGAGAAGTATCATTGTAGTGAAGTGATTAAAATTCAGTGATAAGTGTTCTTGATTAAAGTGAAGAATTAATATATTTTAGGATTGTCGGTGAAATGAAATATTGGTGCAGGTGAAGTGTTAATATATTACAGAGTTGGTGATTAAGGTGAAGTGTTGATATATTTTAGAATTTTCGGTGAAATGAAATAGTGGTGCAGGTGAAGTGTTAATATAGAGCAGTATCATTGTAGTGAAGTGATTAAAATTCAGTGCTAAGTGTTCTTGATTAAAGTGAAGAATTAATATATTTTAGAATTGTCGGTGAAATAAAATATTGGTGCAGGTGAAGTTTTAATATATTACAGTGTTGGTGTAGTGCAGTTTTTACAATTCAGTGTTTGCTGTGTAAATTATTAATAAATGTAATTCAATTTGTGTACTTCAATTAATATAATAAAGACAAACCGTCCAACATCTAACGAGAAAAATAGCTTTACCAATTTTAGTACGGCACTTTTCTTGTCGGAAAATTGTGGTAGGAAAGTGTGAGACAATCGTCTCGGAATAAAAAGACGAGCTCGTTTTTCGATCCGTTTAAACGCGTCGTGCTTCGCTAAGTGTTGGTGATTAAGGTGAAGTGTTGATATATTTTAGGATTTTTGGTGAAATGAAATAGTGGTGCAGGTGAAGTGTTAATATAGAGCAGTATCATTGTAGTGAAGTGATTAAAATTCAGTGCTAAGTGTTCTTGATTAAAGTGAAGAATTAATATATTTTAGGATTGTCGGTGAAATGAAATATTGGTGCAGGTGAAGTGTTAATATATTACAGTGTTGGTGTAGTGCAGTTTTTAAAATTCAGTGTTTGCTGTGTAAATTATTAATAAATGTAATTCAATTTGTGTACTTCAATTAATATAATAAAGACAAACCGTCCAACATCTAACGAGAAAAATAGCTTTACCAATTTTAGTACGGCACTTTTCTTGTCGGAAAATTGTGGTAGGAAAGTGTGAGACAATCGTCTCGGAATAAAAAGACGAGCTCGTTTTTCGGTCCGTTTAAACGCGTCGTGCTTCGCTAAGTGTTGGTGATTAAGGTGAAGTGTTGATATATTTTAGGATTTTTGGTGAAATGAAATAGTGGTGCAGGTGAAGTGTTAATATAGAGCAGTATCATTGTAGTGAAGTGATTAAAATTCAGTGCTAAGTGTTCTTGATTAAAGTGAAGAATTAATATATTTTAGAATTGTCGGTGAAATAAAATATTGGTGCAGGTGAAGTGTTAATATATTACAGTGTTGGTGTAGTGCAGTCTTTAAAATTCAGTGGTTGCTATACGTAAATTATTAATGAATGTAATTCAATTTGTGTACTTCAAGTAATATAATAAAGACAAACCGTCCAACATCTAACGAGAAAAATAGCTTTACCAATTTTAGTACGGCACTTTTCTTGTCGGAAAATTGTGGTAGGAAAGTGTGACACAATCGTCTCGGAATAAAAAGACGAGCTCGTTTTTCGGTCCGTTTAAACGCGTCGTGCTTCGCTAAGTGTTGGTGATTAAGGTGAAGTGTTGATATATTTTAGGATTTTTGGTGAAATGAAATAGTGGTGCAGGTGAAGTGTTAATATATTACAGAGTTGGTGATTAAGGTGAAGTGTTGATATATTTTAGGATTTTTGGTGAAATGAAATAGTGGTGTAGGTGAAGTGTTAATATAGAGCAGTATAATTGTAGTGAAGTGATTAAAATTCAGTGCTAAGTGTTCTTGATTAAAGTGAAGAATTAATATATTTTAGAATTGTCGGTGAAATAAAATATTGGTGCAGGTGAAGTGTTAATATATTACAGTGTTGGTGTAGTGCAGTTTTTAAAATTCAGTGGTTGCTATACGTAAATTATTAATGAATGTAATTCAATTTGTGTACTTCAATTAATATAATAAAGACAAACCGTCCAACATCTAACGAGAAAAATAGCGTTACCAATTTTAGTACGGCACTTTTCTTGTCGGAAAGTTGTGGTAGGAAAGTGTGACACAATCGTCTCGGAATAAAAGGACGAGCTCGTTTTTCGGTCCGTTTAAACGCGTCGTGCTTCGCTAAGTGTCGGTGATTAAGGTGAAGTGTTGATATATTTTAGGATTTTTGGTGAAATGAAATAGTGGTGCAGGTGAAGTGTTAATATAGAGAAGTATCATTGTAGTGAAGTGATTAAAATTCAGTGCTAAGTGTTCTTGATTAAAGTGAAGAATTAATATATTTTAGGATTGTCGGTGAAATGAAATATTGGTGCAGGTGAAGTGTTCATATATTACAGAGTTGGTGATTAAGGTGAAGTGTTGATATATTTTAGGATTTTTGGTGAAATGAAATAGTGGTGCAGGTGAAGTGTTAATATAGAGCAGTATCATTGTAGTGAAGTGATTAAAATTCAGTGCTAAGTGTTCTTGATTAAAGTGAAGAATTAATATATTTTAGAATTGTCGGTGAAATAAAATATTGGTGCAGGTGAAGTTTTAATATATTACAGTGTTGGTGTAGTGCAGTTTTTACAATTCAGTGTTTGCTGTGTAAATTATTAATAAATGTAATTCAATTTGTGTACTTCAATTAATATAATAAAGACAAACCGTCCAACATCTAACGAGAAAAATAGCTTTACCAATTTTAGTACGGCACTTTTCTTGTCGGAAAATTGTGGTAGGAAAGTGTGACACAATCGTCTCGGAATAAAAAGACGAGCTCGTTTTTCGGTCCGTTTAAACGCGTCGTGCTTCGCTAAGTGTTGGTGATTAAGGTGAAGTGTTGATATATTTTAGGATTTTTGGTGAAATGAAATAGTGGTGCAGGTGAAGTGTTAATATAGAGCAGTATCATTGTAGTGAAGTGATAAAAATTCAGTGCTAAGTGTTCTCGATTAAAGTGAAGAATTAGAATATTTTGGGATTGTCGGTAAAATGAAATATTGGTGTAGGTGAAGTGTTAATATATTACCGGGTTGGTGTAGTGCAGTTTTTAAAATTTAGTGGTTGCTATATGTAAATTATTAATAAATGTAATTCAATTTGTGTACTTCAATTAATATAATAAAGACAAACCGTCCAACATCTAACGAGAAAAATAGCTTTACCAATTTTAGTACGGCACTTTTCTTGTCGGAAAGTTGTGGTAGGAAAGTGTGAGACAATCGTCTCGGAATAAAAAGACGAGCTCGTTTTTCGGTCCGTTTAAACGCGTCGTGCTTCGCTAAGTGTCGGTGATTAAGGTGAAGTGTTGATATATTTTAGGATTTTTGGTGAAATGAAATAGTGGTGCAGGTGAAGTGTTAATATATTACAGAGTTGGTGATTAAGGTGAAGTGTTGATATATTTTAGGATTTTTGGTGAAATGAAATAGTGGTGTAGGTGAAGTGTTAATATAGAGCAGTATCATTGTAGTGAAGTGATTAAAATTCAGTGCTAAGTGTTCTTGATTAAAGTGAAGAATTAATATATTTTAGGATTGTCGGTGAAATGAAATATTGGTGCAGGTGAAGTGTTAATATATTACAGTGTTGGTGTAGTGCAGTTTATAAAATTCTGTGGTTGCTATACGTAAATTATTAATGAATGTAATTCAATTTGTGTACTTCAATTAATATAATAAAGACAAACCGTCCAACATCTAACGAGAAAAATAGCTTTACCAATTTTAGTACGGCACTTTTCTTGTCGGAAAATTGTGGTAGGAAAGTGTGAGACAATCGTCTCGGAATAAAAAGACGAGCTCGTTTTTCGGTCAGTTTAAACGCGTCGTGCTTCGCTAAGTGTTGGTGATTAAGGTGAAGTGTTGATATATTTTAGGATTTTTGGTGAAATGAAATAGTGGTGCAGGTGAAGTGTTAATATAGAGCAGTATCATTGCAGTGAAGTGATTAAAATTCAGTGCTAAGTGTTCTTGATTAAAGTGAAGAATTAATATATTTTAGAATTGTCGGTGAAATAAAATATTGGTGCAGGTGAAGTGTTGATATATTACAGTGTTGGTGTAGTGCAGTTTTTAAAATTCAGTGGGTGCTATACGTAAATTATTAATGAATGTAATTCAATTTGTGTACTTCAATTAATATAATAAAGACAAACCGTCCAACATCTAACGAGAAAAATAGCTTTACCAATTTTAGTACGGCACTTTTCTTGTCGGAAAATTGTGGTAGGAAAGTGTGAGACAATCGTCTCGGAATAAAAAGACGAGCTCGTTTTTCGGTCCGTTTAAACGCGTCGTGCTTCGCTAAGTGTTGGTGATTAAGGTGAAGTGTTGATATATTTTAGGATTTTTGGTGAAATGAAATAGTGGTGCAGTTGAAGTGTTAATATAGAGAAGTATCATTGTAGTGAAGTGATTAAAATTCAGTGCTAAGTGTTCTTGATTACAGTGAAGAATTAATATATTTTAGGATTGTCGGTGAAATGAAATATTGGTGCAGGTGAAGTGTTAATATATTACAGTGTTGGTGTAGTGCAGTTTTAAAAATTCAGTGTTTGCTGTGTAAATTATTAATAAATGTAATTCAATTTGTGTACTTCAATTAATATAATAAAGACAAACCGTCCAACATCTAACGAGAAAAATAGCTTTACCAATTTTAGTACGGCACTTTTCTTGTCGGAAAATTGTGGTAGGAAAGTGTGACACAATCCTCTCGGAATAAAAAGACGAGCTCGTTTTTCGGTCCGTTTAAACGCGTCGTGCTTCGCTAAGTGTTGGTGATTAAGGTGAAGTGTTGATATATTTTAGGATTTTTGGTGAAATGAAATAGTGGTGCAGTTGAAGTGTTAATATAGAGAAGTATCATTGTAGTGAAGTGATTAAAATTCAGTGCTAAGTGTTCTTGATTAAAGTGAAGAATTAATATATTTTAGGATTGTCGGTGAAATGAAATATTGGTGCAGGTGAAGTGTTAATATATTACAGTGTTGGTGTAGTGCAGTTTTTAAAATTCAGAGTTTGCTGTGTAAATTATTAATAAATGTAATTCAATTTGTGTACTTCAATTAATATAATAAAGACAAACCGTCCAACATCTAACGAGAAAAATAGCTTTACCAATTTTAGTACGGCACTTTTCTTGTCGGAAAATTGTGGTAGGAAAGTGTGAGACAATCGTCTCGGAATAAAAAGACGAGCTCGTTTTTCGGTCCGTTTAAACGCGTCGTGCTTCGCTAAGTGTTGATGATTAAGGTGAAGTGTTGATACATTTAAGAATTTTTGGTGAAATGAAATAGTGGTGCAGGTGAAGTATTAATATAGAGCAGTATCATTGTAGTGAAGTGATTAAAATTCAGTGCTAAGTGTTCTTGATTAAAGTGAAGAATTAATATATTTTAGAATTTTCGGTGAAATAAAATATTGGTGCAGGTGAAGTGTCAATATATTACAGTGTTGGTGTAGTGCAGTTTTCAAAATTCAGTGTTTGCTGTGTAAATTATTAATAAATGTAATTCAATTTGTGTACTTCAATTAATATAATAAAGACAAACCGTCCAACATCTAACGAGAAAAATAGCTTTACCAATTTTAGTACGGCACTTTTCTTGTCGGAAAATTGTGGTAGGAAAGTGTGACACAATCGTCTCGGAATAAAAAGACGAGCTCGTTTTTCGGTCCGTTTAAACGCGTCGTGCTTCGCTAAGTGTTGGTGATTAAGGTGAAGTGTTGATATATTTTAGGATTTTTGGTGAAATGAAATAGTGGTGCAGTTGAAGTGTTAATATAGAGAAGTATCATTGTAGTGAAGTGATTAAAATTCAGTGCTAAGTGTTCTTGATTAAAGTGAAGAATTAATATATTTTAGGATTGTCGGTGAAATGAAATATTGGTGCAGGTGAAGTGTTAATATATTACAGTGTTGGTGTAGTGCAGTTTTTAAAATTCAGTGTTTGCTGTGTAAATTATTAATAAATGTAATTCAATTTGTGTACTTCAATTAATATAATAAAGACAAACCGTCCAACATCTAACGAGAAAAATAGCTTTACCAATTTTAGTACGGCACTTTTCTTGTCGGAAAATTGTGGTAGGAAAGTGTGAGACAATCGTCTCGGAATAAAAGGACGAGCTCGTTTTTCGGTCCGTTTAAACGCGTCGTGCTTCGCTAAGTGTTGGTGATTAAGGTGAACTGTTGATATATTTTAGGATTTTTGGTGAAATGAAATAGTGGTGCAGGTGAAGTGTTAATATAGAGCAGTATCATTGTAGTGAAGTGATTAAAATTCAGTGCTAAGTGTTCTTGATTAAAGTGAAGAATTAATATATTTTAGAATTGTCGGTGAAATGAAATAGTGGTGCAAGTGAAGTGTTAATCTAGTGCAGTATTAGTATGGTGAGGTGATTAAAATTCAGTGCTAAGTGTTGTTGATGAATGTGAAGTATTAATATATTTTAGGATTGTCGGTGAAATGAAATATTGGTGCAGGTGAAGTGTTAATATATTACAGAGTTGGTGATTAAGGTGAAGTGTTGATATTTTTTAGGATTTTTGGTGAAATGAAATAGTGGTGCAGGTGAAGTGTTAATATAGAGCAGTATCATTGTAGTGAAGTGATTAAAATTCAGTGCTAAGTGTTCTTGATTAAAGTGAAGAATTAATATATTTTAGAATTTTCGGTGAAATAAAATATTGGTGCAGGTGAAGTGTCAATATATTACAGTGTTGGTGTAGTGCAGTTTTTAAAATTCAGTGTTTGCTGTGTAAATTATTAATAAATGTAATTCAATTTGTGTACTTCAATTAATATAATAAAGACAAACCGTCCAACATCTAACGAGAAAAATAGCTTTACCAATTTTAGTACGGCACTTTTCTTGTCGGAAAATTGTGGTAGGAAAGTGTGAGACAATCGTCTCGGAATAAAAAGTCGAGCTCGTTTTTCGGTCCGTTTAAACGCGTCGTGCTTCGCTAAGTGTTGGTGATTAAGGTGAAGTGTTGATATATTTTAGGATTTTTGGTGAAATGAAATAGTGGTGCAGGTGAAGTGTTAATATAGAGCAGTATCATTTTAGTGAAGTGATTAAAATTCAGTGATAAGTGTTCTTGATTAAAGTGAAGAATTAATATATTTTAGAATTGTCGGTGAAATAAAATATTGGTGCAGGTGAGTGTCAATATATTACAGTGTTGGTGTAGTGCAGTTTTTAAAATTCAGTGGTTGCTATATGTAAATTATTAATAAATATAATTCAATTTGTGTACTTCAATTAATATAATAAAGACAAATCGTCCATCATGTAACGAGAAAAATAGCTTTACCAATTTTAGTACGGCACTTTTCTTGTCGGAAAATTGTGGTAGGAAAGTGTGAGACAATCGTCTCGGAATAAAAAGTCGAGCTCGTTTTTCGGTCCGTTTAAACGCGTCGTGCTTCGCTAAGTGTTGGTGATTAAGGTGAAGTGTTGATATATTTTAGGATTTTTGGTGAAATGAAATAGTGGTGCAGGTGAAGTGTTAATATAGAGCAGTATCATTTTAGTGAAGTGATTAAAATTCAGTGCTAAGTGTTCTTGATTAAAGTGAAGAATTAATATATTTTAGAATTGTCGGTGAAATAAAATATTGGTGCAGGTGAGTGTCAATATATTACAGTGTTGGTGTAGTGCAGTTTTTAAAATTCAGTGGTTGCTATATGTAAATTATTAATAAATATAATTCAATTTGTGTACTTCAATTAATATAATAAAGACAAATCGTCCATCATGTAACGAGAAAAATAGCTTTACCAATTTTAGTACGGCACTTTTCTTGTCGGAATATTGTGGTAGGAAAGTGTGAGACAATCGTCCCGGAATAAAAAGACGAGCTCGTTTTTCGGTCCGTTTAAACGCGTCGTGCTTCGCTAAGTGTTGGTGATTAAGGTGAAGTGTTGATATATTTTAGGATTTTTGGTGAAATGAAATAGTGGTGCAGGTGAAGTGTTAATATAGAGCAGTATCATTGTAGTGAAGTGATTAAAATTCAGTGCTAAGTGTTCTTGATTAAAGTGAAGAATTAATATATTTTAGAATTGTCGGTGAAATAAAATATTGGTGCAGGTGAAGTGTTAATATATTACAGTGTTGGTGTAGTGCAGTCTTTAAAATTCAGTGGTTGCTATACGTAAATTATTAATGAATGTAATTCAATTTGTGTACTTCAATTAATATAATAAAGACAAACCGTCCAACATCTAACGAGAAAAATAGCTTTACCAATTTTAGTACGGCACTTTTCTTGTCGGAAAATTGTGGTAGGAAAGTGTGAGACAATCGTCTCGGAATAAAAAGACGAGCTCGTTTTTCGGTCCGTTTAAACGCGTCGTGCTTCGCTAAGTGTTGGTGATTAAGGTGAAGTGTTGATACATTTTAGGATTTTTGGTGAAATGAAATAGTGGTGCAGGTGAAGTGTTAATATAGAGAAGTATCATTGTAGTGAATTGATTAAAATTCAGTGCTAAGTGTTCTTGATTAAAGTGAAGAATTAATATATTTTAGAATTTTCGGTGAAATAAAATATTGGTGCAGGTGAAGTGTCAATATATTACAGTGTTGGTGTAGTGCAGTTTTTAAAATTCAGTGTTTGCTGTGTAAATTATTAATAAATGTAATTCAATTTGTGTACTTCAATTAATATAATAAAGACAAACCCTCCAACATCTAACGAGAAAAATAGCTTTACCAATTTTAGTACGGCACTTTTCTTGTCGGAAAATTGTGGTAGGAAAGTGTGAGACAATCGTCTCGGAATAAAAGGACGAGCTCGTTTTTCGGTCCGTTTAAACGCGTCGTGCTTCGCTAAGTGTTGGTGATTAAGGTGAAGTGTTGATATATTTTAGGATTTTTGGTGAAATGAAATAGTGGTGCAGGTGAAGTGTTAATATAGAGAAGTATCATTGTAGTGAAGTGATTAAAATTCAGTGCTAAGTGTTCTTGATTAAAGTGAAGAATTAATATATTTTAGGATTGTCGGTGAAATGAAATATTGGTGCAGGTGAAGTGTTAATATATTACAGTGTTGGTGTAGTGCAGTTTTTAAAATTCAGTGTTTGCTGTGTAAATTATTAATAAATGTAATTCAATTTGTGTACTTCAATTAATATAATAAAGACAAACCGTCCAACATCTAACGAGAAAAAATAGCTTTACCAATTTTAGTACGGCACTTTTCTTGTCGGAAAATTGTGGTAGGAAAGTGTGAGACAATCGTCTCGGAATAAAAAGACGAGCTCGTTTTTCGGTCCGTTTAAACGCGTCGTGCTTCGCTAAGTGTCGGTGATTAAGGTGAAGTGTTGATATATTTTAGGATTTTTGCTGAAATGAAATAGTGGTGCAGGTGAAGTGTTAATATAGAGAAGTATCATTGTAGTGAAGTGATTAAAATTCAGTGCTAAGTGTTCTTGATTAAAGTGAAGAATTAATATATTGTAAAATTGTCGGTGAAATAAAATATTGGTGCAGGTGAAGTGTCAATATATTACAGTGTTGGTGTAGTGCAGTTTTTAAAATTCAGTGGTTGCTATATGTAAATTATTAATAAATGTAATTCAATTTGTATACTTCAATTAATATAATAAAGACAAACCGTCCAACATCTAACGAGAAAAATAGCTTTACCAATTTTAGTACGGCACTTTTCTTGTCGGAAAATTGTGGTAGGAAAGTGTGAGACAATCGTCTCGGAATAAAAAGACGAGCTCGTTTTTCGGTCCGTTTAAACGCGTCGTGCTTCGCTAAGTGTTGGTGATTAAGGTGAAGTGTTGATATATTTTAGGATTTTTGGTGAAATGAAATAGTGGTGCAGGTGAAGTGTTAATATAGAGCAGTATCATTGTAGTGAAGTGATTAAAATTCAGTGCTAAGTGTTCTTGATTAAAGTGAAGAATTAATATATTTTAGAATTGTCGGTGAAATAAAATATTGGTGCAGGTGAAGTGTTAATATATTACAGTGTTGGTGTAGTGCAGTCTTTAAAATTCAGTGGTTGCTATACGTAAATTATTAATGAATGTAATTCAATTTGTGTACTTCAATTAATATAATAAAGACAAACCGTCCAACATCTAACGAGAAAAATAGCTTTACCAATTTTAGTACGGCACTTTTCTTGTCGGAAAATTGTGGTAGGAAAGTGTGACACAATCGTATCGGAATAAAAAGACGAGCTCGTTTTTCGGTCCGTTTAAACGCGTCGTGCTTCGCTAAGTGTCGGTGATTAAGGTGAAGTGTTGATATATTTTAGAATTTTTGGTGAAATGAAATAGTGGTGCAGGTGAAGTGTTAATATAGAGCAGTATCATTGTAGTGAAGTGATTAAAATTCAGTGCTAAGTGTTCTTGATTAAAGTGAAGAATTAATATATTTTAGAATTGTCGGTGAAATAAAATATTGGTGCAGGTGAAGTTTTAATATATTACAGTGTTGGTGTAGTGCAGTTTTTACAATTCAGTGTTTGCTGTGTAAATTATTAATAAATGTAATTCAATTTGTGTACTTCAATTAATATAATAAAGACAAACCGTCCAACATCTAACGAGAAAAATAGCTTTACCAATTTTAGTACGGCACTTTTTTTGTCGGAAAATTGTGGTAGGAAAGTGTGACACAATCGTCTCGGAATAAAAAGACGAGCTCGTTTTTCGGTCCGTTGTTTAAACGCGTCGTGCTTCGCTAAGTGTTGGTGATTAAGGTGAAGTGTTGATATATTTTAGGATTTTTGGTGAAATGAAATAGTGGTGCAGGTGAAGTGTTAATATAGAGCAGTATCATTGTAGTGAAGTGATAAAAATTCAGTGCTAAGTGTTCTCGATTAAAGTGAAGAATTAGAATATTTTGGGATTGTCGGTAAAATGAAATATTGGTGTAGGTGAAGTGTTAATATATTACCGGGTTGGTGTAGTGCAGTTTTTAAAATTTAGTGGTTGCTATATGTAAATTATTAATAAATGTAATTCAATTTGTGTACTTCAATTAATATAATAAAGACAAACCGTCCAACATCTAACGAGAAAAATAGCTTTACCAATTTTAGTACGGCACTTTTCTTGTCGGAAAGTTGTGGTAGGAAAGTGTGAGACAATCTTCTCGGAATAAAAAGACGAGCTCGTTTTTCGGTCCGTTTAAACGCGTCGTGCTTCGCTAAGTGTCGGTGATTAAGGTGAAGTGTTGATATATTTTAGGATTTTTGGTGAAATGAAATAGTGGTGCAGGTGAAGTGTTAATATATTACAGAGTTGGTGATTAAGGTGAAGTGTTGATATATTTTAGGATTTTTGGTGAAATGAAATAGTGGTGTAGGTGAAGTGTTAATATAGAGCAGTATCATTGTAGTGAAGTGATTAAAATTCAGTGCTAAGTGTTCTTGATTAAAGTGAAGAATTAATATATTTTAGAATTGTCGGTGAAATAAAATATTGGTGCAGGTGAAGTGTTAATATATTACAGTGTTGGTGTAGTGCAGTTTTTAAAATTCAGTGGTTGCTATACGTAAATTATTAATGAATGTAATTCAATTTGTGTACTTCAATTAATATAATAAAGACAAACCGTCCAACATCTAACGAGAAAAATAGCTTTACCAATTTTAGTACGGCACTTTTCTTGTCGGAAAATTGTGGTAGGAAAGTGTTAAACAATCGTCTCGGAATAAAAAGACGAGCTCGTTTTTCGGTCCGTTTAAACGCGTCGTGCTTCGCTAAGTGTTGGTGATTAAGGTGAAGTGTTGATATATTTTAGAATTTTTGGTGAAATGAAATAGTGGTGCAGGTGAAGTGTTAATATAGAGAAGTATCATTGTAGTGAAGTGATTAAAATTCAGTGCTAAGTGTTCTTGATTAAAGTGAAGAATTAATATATTTTAGGATTGTCGGTGAAATGAAATATTGGTGCAGGTGAAGTGTTAATATATTACAGTGTTGGTGTAGTGCAGTTTATAAAATTCAGTGGTTGCTATACGTAAATTATTAATGAATGTAATTCAATTTGTGTACTTCAATTAATATAATAAAGACAAACTGTCCAACATCTATCGAGAAAAATAGCGTTACCAATTTTAGTACGGCACTTTTCTTGTCGGAAAGTTGTGGTAGGAAAGTGTGACACAATCGTCTCGGAATAAAAGGACGAGCTCGTTTTTCGGTCCGTTTAAACGCGTCGTGCTTCGCTAAGTGTCGGTGATTAAGGTGAAGTGTTGATATATTTTAGGATTTTTGGTGAAATGAAATAGTGGTGCAGGTGAAGTGTTAATATAGAGAAGTATCATTGTAGTGAAGTGATTAAAATTCAGTGCTAAGTGTTCTTGATTAAAGTGAAGAATTAATATATTTTAGGATTGTCGGTGAAATGAAATATTGGTGCAGGTAAAGTGTTAATATATTACAGAGTTGGTGATTAAGGTGAAGTGTTGATATATTTTAGGATTTTTGGTGAAATGAAATAGTGGTGCAGGTGAAGTGTTAATATAGAGCAGTATCATTGTAGTGAAGTGATTAAAATTCAGTGCTAAGTGTTCTTGATTAAAGTGAAGAATTAATATATTTTAGAATTGTCGGTGAAATAAAATATTGGTGTAGGTGAAGTGTTAATATATTACAGTGTTGGTGTAGTGCAGTTTTTAAAATTCAGTGGTTGCTATACGTAAATTATTAATGAATGTAATTCAATTTCTGTACTTCAATTACTATAATAAAGACAAACCGTCCAACATCTAACGAGAAAAATAGCTTTACCAATTTTAGTACGGCACTTTTCTTGTCGGAAAATTGTGGTAGGAAAGTGTGAGACAATCGTCTCGGAATAAAAAGACGAGCTCGTTTTTCGGTCAGTTTAAACGCGTCGTGCTTCGCTAAGTGTTGGTGATTAAGGTGAAGTGTTGATATATTTTAGGATTTTTGGTGAAATGAAATAGTGGTGCAGGTGGAGTGTTAATATAGAGCAGTATCATTGTAGTGAAGTGATTAAAATTCAGTGCTACGTGTTCTTGATTAAAGTGAAGAATTAATATATTTTAGAATTGTCGGTGAAATAAAATATTGGTGCAGGTGAAGTGTTGATATATTACAGTGTTGGTGTAGTGCAGTTTTTAAAATTCAGTGGTTGCTATAGGTAAATTATTAATGAATGTAATTCAATTTGTGTACTTCAATTAATATAATAAAGACAAATCGTCCAACATCTAACGAGAAAAATAGCTTTACCAATTTTAGTACGGCACTTTTCTTGTCGGAAAATTGTGGTAGGAAAGTGTGAGACAATCGTCTCGGAATAAAAAGACGAGCTCGTTTTTCGGTCCGTTTAAACGCGTCGTGCTTCGCTAACTGTTGGTGATTAAGGTGAAGTGTTGATATATTTTAGGATTTTTGGTGAAATGAAATAGTGGTGCAGGTGAAGTGTTAATATAGAGCAGTATCATTGTAGTGAAGTGATTAAAATTCAGTGCTAAGTGTTCTTGATTAAAGTGAAGAATTAATATATTTTAGAATTGTCGGTGAAATAAAATATTGGTGCAGGTGAAGTGTTAATATATTACAGTGTTGGTGTAGTGCAGTCTTTAAAATTCAGTGGTTGCTATACGTAAATTATTAATGAATGTAATTCAATTTGTGTACTTCAATTAATATAATAAAGACAAACCGTCCAACATCTAACGAGAAAAATAGCTTTACCAATTTTAGTACGGCACTTTTCTTGTCGGAAAATTGTGGTAGGAAAGTGTGACACAATCGTATCGGAATAAAAAGACGAGCTCGTTTTTCGGTCCGTTTAAACGCGTCGTGCTTCGCTAAGTGTCGGTGATTAAGGTGAAGTGTTGATATATTTTAGAATTTTTGGTGAAATGAAATAGTGGTGCAGGTGAAGTGTTAATATAGAGCAGTATCATTGTAGTGAAGTGATTAAAATTCAGTGCTAAGTGTTCTTGATTAAAGTGAAGAATTAATATATTTTAGAATTGTCGGTGAAATAAAATATTGGTGCAGGTGAAGTTTTAATATATTACAGTGTTGGTGTAGTGCAGTTTTTACAATTCAGTGTTTGCTGTGTAAATTATTAATAAATGTAATTCAATTTGTGTACTTCAATTAATATAATAAAGACAAACCGTCCAACATCTAACGAGAAAAATAGCTTTACCAATTTTAGTACGGCACTTTTCTTGTCGGAAAATTGTGGTAGGAAAGTGTGAGACAATCGTCTCCGATTAAAAAGACGAGCTCGTTTTTCGGTCAGTTTAAACGCGTCGTGCTTCGCTAAGTGTTGGTGATTAAGGTGAAGTGTTGATATATTTTAGGATTTTTGGTGAAATGAAATAGTGGTGCAGGTGAAGTGTTAATATAGAGCAGTATCATTGTAGTGAAGTGATAAAAATTCAGTGCTAAGTGTTCTCGATTAAAGTGAAGAATTAGAATATTTTGGGATTGTCGGTAAAATGAAATATTGGTGTAGGTGAAGTGTTAATATATTACCGGGTTGGTGTAGTGCAGTTTTTAAAATTTAGTGGTTGCTATATGTAAATTATTAATAAATGTAATTCAATTTGTGTACTTCAATTAATATAATAAAGACAAACCGTCCAACATCTAACGAGAAAAATAGCTTTACCAATTTTAGTACGGCACTTTTCTTGTCGGAAAGTTGTGGTAGGAAAGTGTGAGACAATCGTCTCGGAATAAAAAGACGAGCTCGTTTTTCGGTCCGTTTAAACGCGTCGTGCTTCGCTAAGTGTCGGTGATTAAGGTGAAGTGTTGATATATTTTAGGATTTTTGGTGAAATGAAATAGTGGTGCAGGTGAAGTGTTAATATATTACAGAGTTGGTGATTAAGGTGAAGTGTTGATATATTTTAGGATTTTTGGTGAAATGAAATAGTGGTGTAGGTGAAGTGTTAATATAGAGCAGTATCATTGTAGTGAAGTGATTAAAATTCAGTGCTAAGTGTTCTTGATTAAAGTGAAGAATTAATATATTTTAGAATTGTCGGTGAAATAAAATATTGGTGCAGGTGAAGTGTTAATATATTACAGTGTTGGTGTAGTGCAGTTTTTAAAATTCAGTGGTTGCTATACGTAAATTATTAATGAATGTAATTCAATTTGTGTACTTCAATTAATATAATAAAGACAAACCGTCCAACATCTAACGAGAAAAATAGCTTTACCAATTTTAGTACGGCACTTTTCTTGTCGGAAAATTGTGGTAGGAAAGTGTGACACAATCGTATCGGAATAAAAAGACGAGCTCGTTTTTCGGTCCGTTTAAACGCGTCGTGCTTCGCTAAGTGTCGGTGATTAAGGTGAAGTGTTGATATATTTTAGAATTTTTGGTGAAATGAAATAGTGGTGCAGGTGAAGTGTTAATATAGAGCAGTATCATTGTAGTGAAGTGATTAAAATTCAGTGCTAAGTGTTCTTGATTAAAGTGAAGAATTAATATATTTTAGAATTGTCGGTGAAATAAAATATTGGTGCAGGTGAAGTTTTAATATATTACAGTGTTGGTGTAGTGCAGTTTTTACAATTCAGTGTTTGCTGTGTAAATTATTAATAAATGTAATTCAATTTGTGTACTTCAATTAATATAATAAAGACAAACCGTCCAACATCTAACGAGAAAAATAGCTTTACCAATTTTAGTACGGCACTTTTCTTGTCGGAAAATTGTGGTAGGAAAGTGTGAGACAATCGTCTCGGAATAAAAAGACGAGCTCGTTTTTCGGTCAGTTTAAACGCGTCGTGCTTCGCTAAGTGTTGGTGATTAAGGTGAAGTGTTGATATATTTTAGGATTTTTGGTGAAATGAAATAGTGGTGCAGGTGAAGTGTTAATATAGAGCAGTATCATTGTAGTGAAGTGATAAAAATTCAGTGCTAAGTGTTCTCGATTAAAGTGAAGAATTAGAATATTTTGGGATTGTCGGTAAAATGAAATATTGGTCTAGGTGAAGTGTTAATATATTACCGGGTTGGTGTAGTGCAGTTTTTAAAATTTAGTGGTTGCTATATGTAAATTATTAATAAATGTAATTCAATTTGTGTACTTCAATTAATATAATAAAGACAAACCGTCCAACATCTAACGAGAAAAATAGCTTTACCAATTTTAGTACGGCACTTTTCTTGTCGGAAAGTTGTGGTAGGAAAGTGTGAGACAATCGTCTCGGAATAAAAAGACGAGCTCGTTTTTCGGTCCGTTTAAACGCGTCGTGCTTCGCTAAGTGTCGGTGATTAAGGTGAAGTGTTGATATATTTTAGGATTTTTGGTGAAATGAAATAGTGGTGCAGGTGAAGTGTTAATATATTACAGAGTTGGTGATTAAGGTGAAGTGTTGATATATTTTAGGATTTTTGGTGAAATGAAATAGTGGTGTAGGTGAAGTGTTAATATAGAGCAGTATCATTGTAGTGAAGTGATTAAAATTCAGTGCTAAGTGTTCTTGATTAAAGTGAAGAATTAATATATTTTAGAATTGTCGGTGAAATAAAATATTGGTGCAGGTGAAGTGTTAATATATTACAGTGTTGGTGTAGTGCAGTTTTTAAAATTCAGTGGTTGCTATACGTAAATTATTAATGAATGTAATTCAATTTGTGTACTTCAATTAATATAATAAAGACAAACCGTCCAACATCTAACGAGAAAAATAGCTTTACCAATTTTAGTACGGCACTTTTCTTGTCGGAAAATTGTGGTAGGAAAGTGTTAAACAATCGTCTCGGAATAAAAAGACGAGCTCGTTTTTCGGTCCGTTTAAACGCGTCGTGCTTCGCTAAGTGTTGGTGATTAAGGTTAAGTGTTGATATATTTTAGAATTTTTGGTGAAATGAAATAGTGGTGCAGGTGAAGTGTTAATATAGAGAAGTATCATTGTAGTGAAGTGATTAAAATTCAGTGCTAAGTGTTCTTGATTAAAGTGAAGAATTAATATATTTTAGGATTGTCGGTGAAATGAAATATTGGTGCAGGTGAAGTGTTAATATATTACAGTGTTGGTGTAGTGCAGTTTATAAAATTCAGTGGTTGCTATACGTAAATTATTAATGAATGTAATTCAATTTGTGTACTTCAATTAATATAATAAAGACAAACCGTCCAACATCTAACGAGAAAAATAGCGTTACCAATTTTAGTACGGCACTTTTCTTGTCGGAAAGTTGTGGTAGGAAAGTGTGACACAATCGTCTCGGAATAAAAGGACGAGCTCGTTTTTCGGTCCGTTTAAACGCGTCGTGCTTCGCTAAGTGTCGGTGATTAAGGTGAAGTGTTGATATATTTTAGGATTTTTGGTGAAATGAAATAGTGGTGCAGGTGAAGTGTTAATATAGAGAAGTATCATTGTAGTGAAGTGATTAAAATTCAGTGCTAAGTGTTCTTGATTAAAGTGAAGAATTAATATATTTTAGGATTGTCGGTGAAATGAAATATTGGTGCAGGTGAAGTGTTAGTATATTACAGAGTTGGTGATTAAGGTGAAGTGTTGATATATTTTAGGATTTTTGGTGAAATGAAATAGTGGTGCAGGTGAAGTGTTAATATAGAGCAGTATCATTGTAGTGAAGTGATTAAAATTCAGTGCTAAGTGTTCTTGATTAAAGTGAAGAATTAATATATTTTAGAATTGTCGGTGAAATAAAATATTGGTGCAGGTGAAGTGTTAATATATTACAGTGTTGGTGTAGTGCAGTTTTTAAAATTCAGTGGTTGCTATACGTAAATTATTAATGAATGTAATTCAATTTGTGTACTTCAATTAATATAATAAAGACAAACCGTCCAACATCTAACGAGAAAAATAGCTTTACCAATTTTAGTACGGCACTTTTCTTGTCGGAAAATTGTGGTAGGAAAGTGTGAGACAATCGTCTCGGAATAAAAAGACGAGCTCGTTTTTCGGTCAGTTTAAACGCGTCGTGCTTCGCTAAGTGTTGGTGATTAAGGTGAAGTGTTGATATATTTTAGGATTTTTGGTGAAATGAAATAGTGGTGCAGGTGAAGTGTTAATATAGAGCAGTATCATTGTAGTGAAGTGATTAAAATTCAGTGCTGAGTGTTCTTGATTAAAGTGAAGAATTAATATATTTTAGAATTGTCGGTGAAATAAAATATTGGTGCAGGTGAAGTGTTGATATATTACAGTGTTGGTGTAGTGCAGTTTTTAAAATTCAGTGGTTGCTATAGGTAAATTATTAATGAATGTAATTCAATTTGTGTACTTCAATTAATATAATAAAGACAAACCGTCCAACATCTAACGAGAAAAATAGCTTTACCAATTTCAGTACGGCACTTTTCTTGTCGGAAAATTGTGGTAGGAAAGTGTGACACAATCGTCTCGGAATAAAAAGACGAGCTCGTTTTTCGGTCCGTTTAAACGCGTCGTGCTTCGCTAAGTGTTGATGATTAAGGTGAAGTGTTGATACATTTAAGAATTTTTGGTGAAATGAAATAGTGGTGCAGGTGATGTGTTAATATAGAGCAGTATCATTGTAGTGAAGTGATTAAAATTCAGTGCTAAGTGTTCTTGATTAAAGTGAAGAATTAATATATTTTAGAATTTTCGGTGAAATAAAATATTGGTGCAGGTGAAGTGTCAATATATTACAGTGTTGGTGTAGTGCAGTTTTTAAAATTCAGTGTTTGCTGTGTAAATTATTAATAAATGTAATTCAATTTGTGTACTTCAATTAATATAATAAAGACAAACCGTCCAACATCTAACGAGAAAAATAGCTTTACCAATTTTAGTACGGCACTTTTCTTGTCGGAAAATTGTGGTAGGAAAGTGTGACACAATCGTCTCGGAATAAAAAGACGAGCTCGTTTTTCGGTCCGTTTAAACGCGTCGTGCTTCGCTAAGTGTGGGTGATTAAGGTGAAGTGTTGATATATTTTAGGATTTTTGGTGAAATGAAATAGTGGTGCAGTTGAAGTGTTAATATAGAGAAGTATCATTGTAGTGAAGTGATTAAAATTCAGTGCTAAGTGTTCTTGATTAAAGTGAAGAATTAATATATTTTAGGATTGTCGGTGAAATGAAATATTGGTGCAGGTGAAGTGTTAATATATTACAGTGTTGGTGTAGTGCAGTTTTTAAAATTCAGTGTTTGCTGTGTAAATTATTAATAAATGTAATTCAATTTGTGTACTTCAATTAATATAATAAAGACAAACCGTCCAACATCTAACGAGAAAAATAGCTTTACCAATTTTAGTACGGCACTTTTCTTGTCGGAAAATTGTGGTAGGAAAGTGTGAGACAATCGTCTCGGAATAAAAGGACGAGCTCGTTTTTCGGTCCGTTTAAACGCGTCGTGCTTCGCTAAGTGTTGGTGATTAAGGTGAACTGTTGATATATTTTAGGATTTTTGGTGAAATGAAATAGTGGTGCAGGTAAAGTGTTAATATAGAGCAGTATCATTGTAGTGAAGTGATTAAAATTCAGTGCTAAGTGTTCTTGATTAAAGTGAAGAATTAATATATTTTAGAATTTTCGGTGAAATAAAATATTGGTGCAGGTGAAGTGTCAATATATTACAGTGTTGGTGTAGTGCAGTTTTTAAAATTCTGTGTTTGCTGTGTAAATTATTAATAAATGTAATTCAATTTGTGTACTTCAATTAATATAATAAAGACAAACCGTCCAAATCTAACGAGAAAAATAGCTTTACCAATTTTAGTACGGCACTTTTCTTGTCGGAAAATTGTGGTAGGAAAGTGTGAGACAATCGTCTCGGAATAAAAAGACGAGCTCGTTTTTCGGTCCGTTTAAACGCGTCGTGCTTCGCTAAGTGTTGGTGATTAAGGTGAAGTGTTGATATATTTTAGGATTTTTGGTGAAATGAAATAGTGGTGCAGGTGAAGTGTTAATATAGAGCAGTATCATTGTAGTGAAGTGATTAAAATTCAGTGCTAAGTGTTCTTGATTAAAGTGAAGAATTAATATATTTTAGGATTGTCGGTGAAATAAAATATTGGTGCAGGTGAAGTGTTAATATATTACAGTGTTGGTGTAGTGCAGTTTTTAAAATTCAGTGGTTGCTATACGTAAATTATTAATGAATGTAATTCAATTTGTGTACTTCAATTAATATAATAAAGACAAACCCTCCAACATCTTACGAGAAAAATAGCTTTATCAATTTTAGTACGGCACTTTGCTTTTCGGAAAATTGTGATAGGAAAGTTTGAGAGCATCGTCTCGGGATGAAAAGGCGAGCTTGTTCTTCGGTCCGTTTAAACGCATTGTGCTTCGCTAAGTTTTGGTGATTAAAGTGAAGTATTGGTACAGTTAAGGATTGTTTCTGAAAGGTAGGATATAAATAAAGTTAATTACTGCTCTAGAACAAAATAGTCTCTGCGGCTAAGCATGGTTGGCTTTTCTTGTTCAATCAAGAGATATAAATTCAGAATAGTTTGGCCCACACACGGAAGACATTTGTTTTACTTAAAGAAGCAGACGTTCAGTAAGTTACCAATTTCTAAATATCCAGTTTCACTGACAAAGTATTAATCTTAGACGGAGTCCAAAAGGAACTGCTAACATATCTGGCGATCAGCAGATTGTAAACGTTTCCTCTGGTCATAATCGATCCATGCCTGCTACATTGTAGCACACTTTCAGAAATGCTTAGTGTTTCGTGGTTTTTATGATATAATTTGGGCAGTGGCCTCCATCTACAAAAGCCCACAAAAATTGATTTATTTATGTAAAAACTAAAAACAAAAGAGTCAAAGTGAAAATAAATGTGACGGCGGCGGCTGAGGACCAGTAAAAATTATTTTTTGTTTTGTTTTGCTTAAATTAACAAAAGTGTGTTTTGTTGTTTGGCCAGAAATGATGAAGATATTTGGCTGCGTCTCTAGGAAAATAAAATTTTCACTGACGGTGATCCAAAGTTCGGTGTTGGGTTACACAAAAATTAATGGGAAGCGATACGCGTCATCAGGTTAGATGGATCCCCGATCCTCAGTCTGCTGTTTATATAAGTTCTTTTGTTTTAAATGGAACCTGATGGCGATAATGATGCTCTGAATGAACTCTTTAACGCCTGTCCGGCAACTTTGTATCAAGAGTCAATCTCGAATGTGTCACCCGTTATTCGATCTAATATAAAACAATCTCGTCGCGCATCTTATACCATATCTCGCCTTGGCTGTTTGGTAGACCGTTCTTTTACTGGTCCAGACTTCACACGATCAGGGGACGATTGCTTCCTTGCAGTTTTGTTTTAACAGTTTGCGAGTATTTTCCTTGAAGTTATTTGTTTCCTTGGCAAAGTTTTATTATTGCGGTGAGAGCTCTGGTTTTGAATCACGAGATTTTCTGATGTTTTTTTGGTTTTGCTTTGCTCTGGTGGAGGAGTTGCTAAGCTGCTGCTGGTACTATGGTTGCTGCTGTAGCAGTCATCGTCTCATCTCCTTATTGAAAATTGTTTACATTGTGGAGGAGAGATGAGGACGTTTTCTGGTGACTGAGACTCGAATTTTGTTGTGGTTTTTTTTTCTTACAGACTTATCGTATTTACGGTTTACCAGATTGACGGTGCGGTATACTATGGGAGGATGGTGAAGTGATCTTTGTTACTGTTGCAGTTCTCGAATTATGAATTTATCAGAATTTTCTTGTGGGGTCCAATTTATTTGTCAGCCACCTGAGTAAACAACGCGATCCACAGTCCCTTGCGATTTCCGGAATTCTTAGATTTCTTAGTAAAATTCGAATTGTCGGTTTCGAATTGTGAGAAATTGCATTCGATATGGCAGGTGGTGATGTTTGGCTAGTTCTGTCTTTAAATTCGCTTATGTTATGATGCTTTTCGTTCGTTGTAAGAAAAAAACTGAGTTAAGGTAAGGTGTTAAAGAAAGATTTCTCTGAAATGAAATGTTGACAAATCTTATACTTTTCAAATATTTACTAAATTTTGGGTGTTCCCCATCGAAATATGTAATTTTGCAAAATTATACAATACCGTCATTAGCAGCAGCACTTTGAATGAACGAGTGTATCTCTAGAAGAAATTTACATTCCCATTAGTGTGGGTCCAGGCCAGTATCTCACTCAAAAACTGCGAAAAATTGCTCAACAAACGCAACAAGACCGCCCAAAGAAAAAAACCAAACTTCATTTGAATGCGATTTCCATTAGCAACCCAAGTCTGCCTGCACATTAAACAAATTCGTAAGTGTTACAAATTTCTAGATTCCACGCCCATTCCCAGAGCTATGCACACACAGTCCCGCCACCATTTAAGACACTTTCTTAAGAACGGAAATTTTGTATCTTATAAGAGCCAAGAAACGCCCAATCCATGTCCTGTATAATCTCCGATAATTTCCTCTATCTCTACTATGCCAGTTTTCTGCTGGATTATGACAGAAAACCGGCGACACGAAGTGATGCTGCTGACGATTATCAAAAGAAATTTCCTTAGTCTGGTGAAGTTTGCTGCTGGGAAGGCCTGCTTGCTTTTTTCTTATGGAAAGTCAAGTAAATTGTGGCGAAATTAATGCGTGCAGAAGTCTGTCTATGATAAGGAAATATATCGTCTGCCTTTGTTGCCGATATGCCCGTTAATGTTTGCCTGATTGTTTCCAATGTTTTCTCGGGGTAAAATTATCATAATTTTTCCATAACTCTTGGACATGGTGTGCCACCAGTAGTCAGTCAATGCACATTTTGACTTCCTCACCACAATAAATGCTTATCAGGTGTACATCACGTTTCTGTCTCCATTCCGCACCTGTACGCACTTTGTCATTATTCTTAACGGCACCTCTGATTACTTGAATCAGAAAAGTCGATTGCTGTTGCCTGCGTACCTTTCGAAAATTGACTGTGTCTTCCCCGCGAGGTTCCAGGTCCCATTATCACTAACAACTGCACTAAGTCAGTTGGTTCAAGTGCGGCGACAGAATTTCTTTAATGGGCGTAGGCTCGGTGTGCACCTCTCGATTACTCATGGACAATCAGGAAATAAAAGAAAAATTCCAATTGAAACATAAGCGAAAAGGAAGAAAAAAGAAACAAATCAAACGAAAAAAACGATGAAGAAAATTCAAAAACGTCAAAGAATAATTGAAAGAAATTTTACGTTGAAATAAGTGTGCGCGCGTGTGCTTCGTTCAACCTGAGCAGAATTTAAAGCAAACTATTTCCCCGCACTAGATCGAATCCAATGAGAGTCTCGACAAAGACGTTGAATATTGCATGGATTCGCGAGAAAAGAAATTTCAATTTTGCTAAAAAATATCGAAGACCTTTGCCGTTGTGAAAGGGGGGGGGGCTTCAAGAAGAGTGGCTTATCTGTGGTGGACTTAGCTGGGGTCATTCAGCCCACAGTGGACAGTAAGAATGTATTGGAAGGCACTCTTTGTTTTATTGGTATTTCATTTTTGAAAATTGCCCAAAGAATTCTATTGCCGTTACGTGATTTTCACAATAATAAGTTCGACGACGTTAAAGGTGAGCGTATGGAATCGACCGTTGTCTGTTATTTTTTTTGTGGAACGGAGGAAGTCTTAATAATTGTGACCTAAAAGTGTTCTTTTCAGAGTTCCGTACATTAGAATGAAAACAACGAACCCTAATAGGATGACCTTGTTGTCATTCTGTCTGTCCATCAAGATCATTTTCTCAGAAACGGCTAGAGGTATTGAAATTAATACCAAATACTAAAGTGTACAGCCTCATAGTCGGTCTTTCAAATTGTATTTTCATACTGACGACTAACTTATTGACCGACTGACACATCAACTTCCTGTTGACCTAGAATCTTGAAATTTGGCACGAAGGAAGGTGTCATAAAAGAAGAAAAAATTCTTATTCTATGTGGAATTACTACTCAATTTGGAGGTTTCTTTCATACACGCTCTACAGTAATATCACCTATAAATTTACCAAATTTTATACACCAAGGCTCCAAAATAGTGTTACCAGATATAGTTTATTTTAACATAACCACTAGTTCCATCTGTTATCCAATGATGCCACTACAAAATCCAAAATTGCAGAAAAAATATTAGTTTTTGGATCTTCGTAAGAAAATACACGAGATTTTGGGCCCGAACCCTTATGACTTACTTAAGGCAAAAAAAAACTAGTATTTTCAATAGCATAATTACGGAACCCTTGGCGAATAAGCAACTTTCATACTTGTCCGGCTCTTTTTTAAATACAGCAAATTTCCGCAGGAAGCATTTTAACAAAATAGGTCCTTTTTAAACCGCAAGGGGCTTACACAATTAATGCGGTTTTTGATCTGTTTCAATTCTTGTATTTTGAATCATGTGGCATTACTGATTTATGGCCGTCTTCCAATCCCTAAACGTCCAACCTGTTCTGTACCACAGCTCATAAAGCATTCCTTCGCTCTTTCCACTTTTGGTTAATAGTGTCGTCGCTGCGGAGAGCTTCTATATACATATGGTCACTCTATTCGTACATCCAAAAGATCCTCAGAGCTATAGTGCATATACGAATTTATTAACTAATATACAGATTCTTACCTTGGTTTGGTTGGCTGGTTTAAGTTGTGAGTGTCGCCTTCATGGTAACACTCCAATTAGCTCTATTACAGCGTCGATTTAATACCACAGCTTATAAGAACCGGGTTTTTAGGACTTAGTCCCACTCGAAATACCTAATTCTTATCTCGAATCATGTGGAGACGAAAGAGCTAAAGCCAACCAGAGGAATTTAAGAAGCTAACTAGTTCTTTAATCTTTACCCACGAGATTGCCTTCAGGTTTTTAAGGACGTACTCCCCCTCAGCCCTGTTTCTGACTCTGGCAAGAGCTGGGAATTGAAGAGGAAGGTGAATAACAGTTTCTTTTTCATTCACGTCGTCGCAGCTGCGACAGTGTGTATTGTAAAAGGCGTTCAGGCTAGCTGCATGTTCGCCTATAAGACAGTGGCCCCTGCAGACCGCAATGATTTTCACAACAACAGCTCTTGGTCTGTTGAGCAGATCAGACGTCCTACTTTTATTATAGCTTGGCCAGGTTGCTCTAAATGTGCTAGATGTTTTCAGAGTGGTCCATCTGGAGTTTGCCAGTGCCAAGAAATGCAGAAAGACTCTTAAGGGAGCCCAGTGGGATACGCATATCTTCAACATGGCTACGGTGCAGCGTAGTCTGCTCTCTGGCAAGTTTGTCGGCCATATCAGTCCCAGCAATGATCCTATGTCCGGGAACCTAACGCAGGGTTACAGTAAACTGACTACCTAAGGAGCCAAGTAGCTCCCTACAGACCTGCACCACCCTAGAAGATATGTAAACTGAATCAAGCGCTCTAATGGCAGTTTGATTTTCTGTAAAGATGGCGACACTCTATTTCGGTGAGTGGATACACAAAAGCATAATTCATAATCGCAAGCACCTCCGCTTGGAAAATGCTCAATATGTTCGGCAGCCAATAAGACTTCGATATGTTCAGTGCCTCAGAGAGCACTCCTGCACCAACACATTGTTCCATTTTGGAGATTTGTTCTCATATTACCCATCACTTTGCCTTGAAAGAGTGTGTAGTCAGTAGTCCCTTATCCCTGAACTTCCTTCCCACAAACCCATGGTTCTATGTTCTTCTTGTATAGGAGGAGCATCAAATGTGCTGTAGCAGTTCAACTGTGGTGGAGGTTTATATGTACCACCTTCAGCTTGGGTACAGTCTTCTTCTTCTCCAGGTTTGTTTAACAGATTGCTCTACTTCTTGGATTTCTAGCAAAGCAATACGACGAGCGCTAATTTTTCCCTCTTCAATTCCAAAGACTCCTTGATGCCGATGTCATACCTCGCTTGGTCCTTAGAGTCCCGAATTCTGACGCCATGCTTCCAGCTGGACCTGTTAAATACCGGTACACTTAAGGAGTCCTTAAGGAGGACAGGTGTTGAAAAATAGCTTCTCCAAAGCAGTTCCTCCAAGTAGTAGTTTCAACATTTTCGGTTTTTGCAAAAGGCGAAAATTCGTAATTTATGAAAATACATCTTTGCTTCTATCTATTATGCTAAGCTAAATTAATACTACTTAACTAAAATTGATCAATTAAATACTGAAATACTGAAAAGTCCATTACCATTTCAATTACACAGTATATTACATTAATTTCAATTTAGATTCCACAGTATATTACATAAAATTCAACTTATGGAAAAGGAAGGCATCGTATGCGATAATCATTGAAAACGAAGATAATCATGTTACTTAAGAGCGAAAGAGGGTGAGTGTTTTTTGTTTTTTTTTTATTTTCTTTAGAACTAATAAAATTGAAGAGAATCGAGCATATCGCGGAATTATGAGCTGAATAACTTTAAAATTAAAATTATAACTTTAAAACTAACAATGCTCTATTATCGCCAAGGAATACTCCAGATTTGACGAGTTTCATAGATAAACTAATCGTGGCCACAGCTGAATGTTTTGACGCAGCACCGGACCAGGTGGAGAGTCCGTGTAATAGACGCCCTTTGCCCCACAAGGGGTCAAGGGAACCGGTTGACTTGACTGACACAATCAGCGGTGGAAATGCTTTTTCTTCTTCAAAATTTCTTCTTTTTAATACCTAAATAAAAAAAAAATTGTGAATTGAAAGTAATTGTCAAAATCAACAGGGGGCGGGGCATTGAATTGAAAATAAATGAAAAATATGTTGTAGTGTTATTTGTTTTTAAAGTGTGGAATGCAAGTAGGTCACACTCAGTTTTGTGTATTTTTATTTTGAATATTATTTAAGTGTTGAACGAAAATGGATAGTAAATGAATGTTATAATCAGCCGTAGAAGCAGTTCAATCCATAAATTTGAGAATTTTTTCGGCCTGTTCGTTTTTCGTTTTGCAAGGGGAAAATTCGTCAAATCTGAATGGGGTTATGGGAATTGATTTATTTATTTTTGTCTTATATTATATTATTTTTATATTTTCATACATTTCCTTTTTTTCTGAAAACAGTGGCTAATATTAAAAGAAAAACATTTTTTTTATACCTTGTAAAAGTTGATTTTATCCAATTTGACTTAGTCAGAACAGAATTCTATTTGATTTTGGTTTTTAAGTGAAGAAATATGTTTTAGGCTGATGCGATTAAGCTGACGTGAGCGGTCGATTGTAGAAACTGAAATCTTTAAATCTTCAATGCACGAGTCGAATTTAAATTAACACATGAATTTGACTTAACTACCGTTCACATCTCGTTAAGCTACTGATTGTGTTTAGGTAAACTCAAAATTTTTGTTATCTTATCTTTTCCAAAAATTTACTTCTGTTTCTTATCACATTCAACGGAGCTCCTTCGTTTAATTCTTCATTTACGTTTTCCAACAAACAGATTCCATTGCATTTAAAACTTTTGTACTTTGCCGCCGTATTTTATTTTTAATTAAATCTTTTCGTAAGTTTTCCGTAAATTACTTTACCTTAGGTCGCGTAATCAAATATTTGAGATTTTTCTTTTGCGTTGTTTCGGGGGCTCTTATTACGTTAAACATTCCTAAAATGGGACAACCTGTTCCAATTACGTTTTTATTGTTTGTAACTTTAAAAAAAAACACTTTTTTCAGTGTGCACCTGTTAATCCTAATTGTATATGTAAACAAAGAACGCCGCAAGAGCAAAAGTTTTCCTACATCTTTTCTTTAATTGGCAAGTGATTAACCTTCTAACGACGTCTATCTCCTTTTGTTGTTATACATAAACAACGAAACGTAATCGTTAGATCAACAAATATCTCAAATTTACTCGCTGAGATATAAAAGAGCGAAATCATTTCAGGAAAATAATCATAAAATACGTGAAAACGTGGCTTTCTTGTCAAAGGGAAATTAATCATAATGAATTGCTGGTGACTCACTAGAATTGCGGCTGTCGAGAAAATTCGCTTATTTAATCTAGTGATTCCAAATAGTAATAATTACAATAATAAAATATTTCTGTAAAAAAATTTAACTAACATGTTTCTTTAGCGGTTTTGGAAGCACTATTTTTCAGTTTTGAAACAGTTTCAACTACGAAATTAAGTGAACTTTATCGTGCGACCTTATACAATAAAGTAAATTGTAGTTACCTTATCTTTCATATAAGTTAAAACTGTGTTTGATTTTTTTCTCTTTAATCGATAGCCTGTTTAGTTTAGAGCCTGTTCAATTTGGAGGCTGTTAAATTTTGGAATTGTTTCATTTAGAGTGTCTTCAATTTGGTTAGGTTAGGTTAGGGTGGTGGCTATCGGAAAGTCGATTAGCCTCACATAGACATAGACCTAAGAAAGGTCCGTTGTGTTACCACATTCGCAGGACCACAGTTGATTGTTAGTATAGAACCAGCCACAACTGTTAATAATCCTGAGAAGCTGCTTCAGCGCTATGTTAGCAACATCATCCAGTCCTCTAAAGAAGTACGCGTCTAAAGCTTTGTACCTTCTCCTGACCAGGCCCGGGCTATCGTACAGTAAATGCGTGTCTACCAGTTATGACGAATGCCATAATGTTTCGGAGATCGGTACGGTTTCTCCTTAGAAGGAAAGCCGTTGTCCCAAGTGGATCACAGCTGCCTTAACATGCCCCATGTTGTCAGATTGCTTCATCTTTCCTTAGCAAGCTGAATAGCCTTAAGGTCAACTTCTCTTTTTACTGACTTTAAAGGCCGCTTCCTCTGCAAGCGTGTCAGCTGCCTCATTCTCCTGTATCCCACTATGACCAGGGATTCAGCAGAGAGTTATCTTGTGCATTGCTCTTAAGTTCTGGATACTATTTTGATACCTGCGGATCAGCTGTGACCTATTGTCTCTTGACTGTCTATATAAATTCGTATGTCGCTACACGTGATAGTAACATTCTTGCTGCTCTTTCTATGGCCAAGATCTCTGCTTGAAACACTCTGCAGTAGTCCGGCAATCAATACTGACTACGTATATTTAGGCAATCAGAGTACACCCCAGCTCCCACCCCGTCCGCCACTTTTGATCCATCAGTGAAGACCACTATATCCGCCACGGTGGACCCCATCCACCATTCTCCCCCCACTCCTCTCTGTCTGTGATTCTAGTGGAGAAGATTTTCTCAACCATTTTTTTGAAAATTTAGACTCGTTCAGTCTTATAGCGCTGCGTGCAACTAAACATTTACAATAGACATGGGAGGTGGATCATGGTCTCCAATGCCGCAGTTGGCGTTGTGCAAATTGTTCCGGAGGTGCCCAGACAGACAGCTCTTTGACTTTTGTTTATCTTCTTGAGGTTGTTCTGCTACTCTGCAGCAGTCTACTAGACTACTATTCCATAAGTAAGGATTGGTCCCACAATGGAAATGTACATCCATTGTACAATACAAGGACTTAAGCTCAAATTGTTACCAAAAATTTTTTTGCAGGTTTATATCGCTTTCGACGCCTTTTTCACGCGCTCCACTATGTTTTACCCCAGTTTAGTTTTGAGTCGAGTACGATACTCAAGTACCTGGTCTGATTGGTTAGCGCAAGCATACTCCCGCCCAATTTGGGAGGTTGAAAAAATTGAATTTTTCTTTTTCTTGTGAAGAGGATTGCTTTCGTCTTCTGCGGATTGACCGATAAGCCGCAGTTGGCTGCCCTCCTGTGTGGATTTTATTCAGGGCTCTTTCCAGTAGTTTTCTGATGGTTCTTAGGACCTGAGACCAATAAGGCCAGGTCGTCTGCATAAGCTACCACCTTCAACCAATCATCTTTAAGTGAGATCAGGATCTTATTAAATACTAACAGCCAGAGTAATGGTAACAACACACCTCCTTGCGGAGTTCCTCGGCTCGGACAACCTTGTAGTTGCTTAATTTTGTGTGGATCTGGCGACTTCCCAGCATTGCGTCAGTCCAGTGGCAAACGAGATTATCAGTGCCGTAGGATTTCAGAGCATCGTGTGTTGCTACAGTTTTAACGTTATAACGTTATACAGTTTTAACGAATATACCCAAGGTAAATTATTTATAATTAAGCGATTTCTCGATAGTCTTAATTACTTCGTGTAGCGCGGTTTCGACCGATTTCCCTTTGTATAAGCGTACTGAGCATTGATTACCCCTGTTACCAGAGTATGCTCGCGCAGGTACATTTCGAAGGGTCTCTCCAGCGTTTGTAAGAGAAACGAAAAAATTATCGGAATTACCGAGGCCCGCCTGAAGCCCCTTGGCTTGCGCTAGGGGGGCGGTGGTGGGGGAGGGGGGCAGAGTGTCATCTGGCAATTCTAAGGTGACATTTCTCCACGTAGGGGTTTAGGTATGTCCATCAGTATCCAGTCCACGCAGGAAATTGTGCGGTTCTGTAAAGCCAGAACCACGTGTCTATTTAATACAGGATGATTTTCTTTTTTTCTGATTGTCTATTTTTAGCTATATTAAATATTATAACGTGCACGAGGTAGGCCACGAAAAGGGAAATAGTGAACCGTGTAATGCGCATGCCCCAAATGTGGAAAGTCAAGGACGCCTCGAACTTATGGTGAATAGGTGAGGTGAAAATGTGTAACGGAAATATCTAGAACTAAGTGGCAGAAGTTTCTAGGATTAAGCTAAGTAGTATAAATAGGGCTGAGCAGTAGCCTCGGTAGTTTGGTCGTGATTTAGACCACGAAGTGTTTATATGTGATACTGCGAATAGTAGTTGTATTTTAACCCGTGAAGTAATAACTGTAAATAGGTGAAGTAAAACAGTATATTGTGAAGAAATATTGTCAAGAAAATTGTCCATCGAATTAATCAGTAAAGTGAATAAAAATTGTGAACATTTGTGACTGTAAATATGTGTCTTAATTAATCCGTCGAGCCCGAAGAGCCCCATTTACGTAACAATATTTTGTCCAAGAAAAGTTTGCAGACTCAATTTTCTCTAGTCGTATTTTTCCAGTGATAAATATTTTTTTTGGGGGATAATACTATACTGTTTTCTTTTAGCGAATAAAATAATATCCATACTTCTACCAACCCATGAAATTACACCATCACCACATTTAATCATAAAAATCTAACGAGACACGAACAAACGAAATTTTTTTTTATAGTTTCTTTTCTCTCCTTAAAAAGGTAGAGAGAAACCGATTGCCTTTGAATTAATAATTTTTCCGTTAAAAACATGATAATACTTGCGAGCGCTGTGCTGACTTCCAACATTTTTATGGAGAATTGTATAAAATTTGTTTTAATTAAAATGCAAAGTGGCTTGTATCCGCTGCTGGCATTTTTATAGCTTTAAGTACGAAAATAAATAATTTTTTTCCTGTTCATTTTTTTTTGTTCTTTAAACTGCCAAGCAAAGCAGTAATGAACACGTTGTCCAAGCGTCTTGAAAATATCTTACACAAATATTGATTGTTCTAGTACAGTCTAAGAAAACGTTTATTAGGTGCGTGCGTACGCTCGTAAAAATTTAACATTTCTCAATCCGTTACAGTAACGAATATTAATCGGGTAATTGCCGTTATTGTGATTATTTGTTTGTGATACATTTTTACTTAGTCTCCAATCTACACTAACTCCCTGCATGAGGCGCTGTCCTAATAGACTTCTTGCTTTTTTTGTTCGTGTGCTGCGAATTTGTAAATACCTCGTGAATCAGGCAGAGATACAGTTCGTCGATGATTAATTGATTCAGTTGGCATTTTTTCTGTCAGATATTTTTCTGTACATTTAGGAGTTTAGTTAATTTCTAAAGCAAAGCAAACAATACGCACATCTAAAATTTTTGCTCTAACTGTCATTAAAAGTAATTTTATATTGCTGTATTTCTTACGTATTCTCTCCTAAGAGTAATGATGGACGTAATATTCCATAATGTTCCCTTATACGTCGATACAAAATTCAAATAAGGGGAAACAACCGCATTGTGGGTGGATTAATCTCTACTGGCCAGTTTTACTCCTATTTCAGGAGCCTGCTGAATCCGCCCGTCACAGGAAGTCCAATTCAGTATGCCGAACTATATGTAGAAACACCATTCAGATGGGATGAAATCGCAGAAACCTCTACGTATAGCCATACGGGCGGCCAAGGAAAAAAAAGGCTCCCGGATTTGACAGGATCCCTTTTGAGTTTTTGAAAAACGTTCCTAAAGTATTTTTGGAACAACTCACGGCGGCTTTTAATGCTAGTTACACTGAGGGTCAAGTCCCCGACATTTTTGGGAGGGCAATTATTTTTCCCATTTATAAAAAAAGTGACGTTAATTTGGTTGAAAACTATAGAGGGTTATCATTTTTAGATACAACTGTTACAGTCTTTGTATCCTGTCTATTTAAAAGGCTATCTGAATGGGAAAGGCAATACCATGTTCTCGTGGAGTACCAAGCGGGATTCAGGTCAGGATACGGTACGGTTGATAACATTTTCAATTTGGCCAGCTTAATACACTTGAGCTGGAGTAATAATATTAGAAAAGTATATTGCTTCTTCGTCGATTTTCGAGCAGCATTTGATAACATCAATAGGGAGGCACTGTTCTACAAGCTGCAAAATTTGGGTGTCTCTTCAAAGTTTGTAAGTGTCCTGAGAAGTCTTTATTCTGGCACTAGAGCGGCGGTATGGAATGGAGAAGAGATGTCAGATTGGTTTGACACGGAGTGTGGTCTCAAACAGGGATGTCCAGGTAGTCCCACTCTTTTTTCGTTCTACATCAACGATATCCATGATGCTGTTGGGGGATGGATCGCGATCGAAGGGATAGTGGTGCGGGTGCTACAGTATGCGGATGATTTGGTACTCTTGGCACCTAATCCAAGAACTTTGCAGGAAATGATTAATAATCTAAGCGAGTACTGCAAAACGTTGAGGCTGCAGATAAACCTCTCTAAATCCAAAGTCATGATTTTTCAGAAGGGGGTGAAGAAGGAATGGTGACGAATGCTGGGACCTTGACGGGAAGACTCTTGAGATTGTTGGCTCGTTCCGCTATCGGGGAATCACATTGATGCCGCGACTTTGCTTCGGGAAGCATCTGGGTGAGAAATTGAATGTAGCCAAGTACTCAATCAATGCTACCTGGAAACAGGTCTTACAAAATAGGGATGTGCCGCTTTCAGCAAAGGTAGAAATCTTTAACGACGTTTTGAGATCGATACTTTGTTGTGCGAGCCAGGTATGGGATTTCAGATACTATGATTAGGTTGAAAAACTCCAAAGATTTTTTCTGAAGAAGCTTTTTGGGCGCCCACAAACAACCCCCTCTATAAGTTTACATTGAGGTGCCATTTCAATTATATCCAGAGGGTGCTGGGAATGCCAGATGAAAGAGTTCCAAAAATACTGGCAAAAAAAAACTTTGGAAAAAGGGGTATTCTGGTGCGAAAGATGGAATGAGTTTTCTGATATCTTTGAGATCCCCCTTGACTTCGGCAATCTTCGACAATGTCTGTGTACTATCTCCGAGATGGAAGCACTATCTCTTTGGGAGCGAAAACTTGAGAAGGGGCGGCAAAGCACGAGACACGGCGTATATAACGTCCTACAATATGATATGGGTGAAAACGCAAACATAACAAATAACAACACTACTGAGATGATCAGATATATTTTCAAAAGTAGGGGAGGCCTATTCTGGCTAAATGGAAGCCCTTGGAGAAGAACTGGTAGACCGCTATGTTCCATGTGCAACCGGAATGAGGAAGATGACATAATTCTTTCTTGGCCATCTGTACGATTCTGTCAGAGTTTCGCTGTGGCTATTTTAATAAAAGTGCACTTACTAGTGGGAAAGATTGGAAAGCACTATATTTATATACAAAGTCGGCTTTAAGATAAGGATCTTACTTGATTGAAAATTATAATGCTTAATGATGATGATGATGTCTTATGTTTGATTTATCCTAATTACAATAGTTTCACGTGTTGTTATTATCGGGAATGAATTTTAATTATTGTTATAGTATTGCACGCAAGATTTTTGACTTAGTGATTATTTACAAAGGCGTAGTAGATTTGAAGCTTTATACCAACCCAGACAGATACTAGTTCATTGGCTTAGTTTATTTGATAGATTTTATTACGCTCTTTTTTATTTTGTGATTAGATGATATGTAGGCTAGTTCACAGTACAGCACCTTGTTTTATGTTATTTTTCTAATTGATTTGTTTTTTGTTTGTTTTTATTTTTTTCATGGAGTAAGATTTTCTTGAAATCTATTTATCTTTTCTTTTTTCCTAAATTTATATTTTGCTTCCATTTGGAATTGTTTATGAAATATTTGAAGCACGAATATGTACATGATTGCGAGAATAAACACTATTATTATTATTATTATTTAACGAAGCATAGCTAATGATCGAAAAGGTCATGCCTGCATACTTTCAAGAATGCATCAGACACGAGAAGTTCAAAAAAAAATCTTTTCTTTCATACTAAAATCGAATTGTTCAGGTTGATTTACAAACCGTCGAATAAAACCGAGCAATTTGCACACCATTTGGAATAAGGACGGCTTCAAATCATACTGAAATCGAAGGACCCAAGATCGAGCTCTTATGCCCCAGACACTGGTTGACGCTTCAAGCCCTTTGAACAAACTCGAAACTCAGCAGCTACAAACTATAGGTCCATGTTCAGTATAGTTTTTACATACCAAATCATGGCTTAAATTCTAACACCACGTAAGTCGAAATTAACAACTTAACAGGAGAGCGTAAAACCTGCATAATTTTACATAGATACCAATGCTGTTACTGCTACTTTCTAATCCTTTTACTAGTTTCTATTGGACATTTCTCTTGTTTTTGATTGGCCGAAACGACGAACCTTTAGATTCTCTAGCGAATTACATCAAAATGCCAAAACTGCCAAAAATGACTTACGTGGTGTTAGAACTTAAGCGACGAAATGTCGAATTCTCGTACTCCACTCGACTGCTAGTGGCTTGGAGTCGAGCACAGTAGATCAGAACGAGCCGAGTTTCTTTGTTGTCCAGTTAAAAAATCGATTGTACTCGCCTTCCAAGCTTCTAATTTAAGCAAACATGAAAATTGAGTAATGATTGACGAGATACGTACAGAGCAGTGACGAGTAAACTTAGCTTATCAAATTTGTGGTGATAAAATTTAAGTGCTCAGCATTAGTAGTGTTGGTCATAAAATGATAGTGCCCAGTGTTTGTGATTAAATTTGAAAGTTTCGTGTAGATTAAAAAATGTTGGTATTGTTAGTGCCAATGTTAATATTTTGTACAGTGTTGGTGTTCGAGTTTTATTTCTAGTTTTTGAAGTGTTGACATTTGGTGGTGAAATGTTGCATTCAGTGTTTGTGATGTAAGTTTATGTTCGGTTTCGGTAATGAAATTTTTTGTGTTCAGTGTTGTAATATTTCGTGTAGTTTTGGTGATTTTATATTTTCTACATTTTTATACATAAACCTTATGAGTTGTACGTTGCATCCTCTAACTGCGACCGAGATCAAACAAAAAAAAATCAAAAAATACTAAAATTAAAATGAGTTGTGCGTTGTATCCTCTAATTGCGACCGAGATCAAACAAAAAAAATCAAAAAATACTAAAATTAAAATGAGTTGTGCGTTGCATCCTCTAATTGTGACCGAGATCAAACAAAAAAAATCAAAAAATACTAAAATTAAAATGAGTTGTGCGTTGCATCCTCTAATTGCGACCGAGATCAAACAAAAAAAATCAAAAAATACTAAAATTAAAATGAGTTGTGCGTTGCATCCTCTAATTGCGACCGAGATAAAACAAGAAAAAAAAAATAACAAAACCAATTTTTTTCAGGACACATTTCTGCGAATGCGCTTAAACCTCATCAAACCTCTTAAAGTCGAACTAAGGAATCAAATAATATTCGTTCAGCAAACAAATTGTATGGCTTTAAAGCTGTTCTTCGAGACCGTTTTGTCCAAGGCAGAAACTTGAGCCACTTCAATAGCTTAAATCACGCAAATTCATCAACTTTTAATTCTCAATTCATTTTTACAAAGAGCAACATCTTTTGTCAATTCGTTCCTTTAAATATGCTAAGCATCGTTTTATACCCAAACTTAATAACTAAAATGGCATCTAATTACGCAACGTTTAGTGTAGCGCACAGCAGATTTCACCAACTCCAAAAAAATCGACAACGAAGTATTTCAAGGTTCTACTTGGGGTCCGACTCTTTTTTTCCTATTTTCATTAAAAGAGAAAATACTGAAAATAAATCGAAGTGAGATAAAAATCGTCTCCAATAGCTTACAAAATTCAATACAGAAGGCCAAAAATATGTCGGCTCTAAAATCCTACGATATCAAAACGTTGGTGAATTTTTTATTATTGAATTGTATGCTTTTCAATAAAAGTGAATAAATATTATGTGGTTTTATTTTATTTCTGCGAGTGTCTTGTATCCGCTATTTGTGTAGTGGTGAATTTTTGTGTAAATTATTAGTTTAAAAATTGTGTCAAAGGGTTGGTGAAATTTTGTGTTCAGAGCAGTGCTGAGTGTTTATCAAATTGCTGGCGATAAAATTTAAGTGCTCAGCATTTGTAGTATCGGTGATAAAATGAAATTGCCCAGTGCTAATGTTGAAATTTTGTGTTCAGTGCTGCTGTTTAGTTTTAGTGTTGATATTCTTTGTGTTGTTGGTATTGAAATATGTTCTAGTGTTGAACTTTGATTTTCTTGTGTGACAATAAAATTGATTTATAATATTTTGCAGTTTTATTTTATTTTTGGGAGTATCTTAGATTCGCGAAAAATTAACTAATTTTCCAATGCGAGAGACCACGTAAATTAAGAATTTTCGGTTACGACGAGTAGAGTCGTCAAGACGCAAAGAATAACCATTTCTTCATGACGAATACACTCGTCATACACAGCTAAAAATCTTTCTGCACTTAAGCCACAAATGTAATTTTCATAATCATACTCCATCTTCAATATTCAATTTTATTAAAGTCCACTGTAATTTATTTTACTCTTTGTTCGCTAATCGCAAAACTTGCCATTTCCAGCAAACACGATTAATATGCGTTGTGGTTCATTCAGTACATTTGTGCGTGCGACCACGGCCTTCAAAATGTTATGGTGACAAATAAAAAGGACTAACTCTATGAGCGATACCTCAAAACGGCGGTTAAAAATGATATTATAAAATGCACAGACATCTCCTGGTGCAATTCTTAGTGCGTTCAACTAAAAGGGGTGACAACTCCCATTAGTCGTCACCACAGCGCACCCTGGTTCCCCTCTGATCAATAAATGAAGATGAAATCAAATTGGCAAAGACCAAAGGAATTTATTTACGATAATTGCGCAATTCGATTGAGATCCAGGCAAATTGCTTGAGTAAACCTGCCTCAAATGGGAATAATTAAATGTTTCTCAGCCTGAATCTGTGTGCATAACTTCGAATAATGTAGCGCAAAAGATAATGGCATTATCCCAGGGGTCATGAATGAGAGGATCCATTATCTGTTGTCGATGAGTGATTTGGTGTTCCCATGCTCTTGGTGCTACTGCTACTGTTGTTATTCTTGGTTTGGTGATGCTTCACCTTCTCCTCTAGTACAGAAAAAAAAGCATAGGGCATAATCCTCAGATCAAGCCAAGTAAAATTGCCCAGTACATTGAATTTAGTTTGTGGTATGAAAACACTCCACCGGTTGCATTGTGAATCTGCAATGATCATGAACTTTAATTCAAAAGTTTCCTTTTTATATCTGGTCTTGTTTTTATGGTATACCTGCGTCTTTCATGCCCGATCCCGCACTGCACCCGTTTAACAATTTCTACAATTCGACCGCAGAAAGGCTTAGGGGAATAATTAAAATTGGCTAAAGGCAAGAGTAGAACGAAAGAGAAGAAGGATTCCTTTTTTCTCATGCAACCAGAGCGCAGTTCTTTAACTTCAAGTCGTTCGTCGTTACAGGTTAACCACACGAAAAAATTGTACAAAAAACTGTTCAACGCGAATAATCGCATATAAAACCAAAAGCCGCTAAAAAAGTGATGCAAATTGCATAAAAATCATACACAAGGGCTCGGGCAAGAATCAAACAAATCCGGGGAATAATATCTTCCGAGTTTTAAAGTGGGGTACACAAATTCCAACAAGTTTAGAAATTTTTTTGATATCTTTGGACAACAATAGACTTACGAGTCACGACTTTCAATTTGATGTAGATATGAAGGAGGAGATTTCTATTTTTTTCCTGCAATTGTTGCCTTATTCTGTTTTTTTTACCTTTTTTTCTGTTCTGTTGAACGTACATATATGGCACTGATACACTTCATTTGAATTTGTTCTGACAATCATAGGTAGCTATTCGGATGCTGGGTGGTAACTGGCAAGTCGAAAAAAAATGAAGCGGAAAGTAAGCCACCGAGAAAAATTATATGAGGGCCAACATAGAGAGAAACTTCAATTTCCTTTTTTTTTTGTTTAAATATTTATACTTTCGGTAAGTAACTATTGAAACTCTACATGAGATTTGTAAAGAAAAGGCAGGAGTCGTGCTCGTGACAGTGGTACAAAATTGTAATTAGAACAAAAAACAGAGTATCAGAGCAAGTTATTAACGAAGTGTTATTAGGTAAGGTAAGGTTACAGTGACGACTAGAAAAGCCCCGCATAGACCACACCGGGTCCAAGTGATACCACATTCAGATGCCCTAGGTGTTTTGTGAACGACGGAAACCTACTCTATATATATATCAAAGATAGCCGTCTGCGTTGCGAACTTTAGAGTACTTCGCATGCCAATGCTCGAAGCTTCTTTTAATCCTTCAATAAAAAACTTGCCTAGTAACGCCTGTCTTACAATCGCTCGCGAACGGTATTCTGTTAGCATGAACCTTCGTAAGACAGTGACTGGTGTAGATCCTGACCATAGTTCTACATTGAGTCCGAATTAGGTTGAGTTAACTGCCTCTTAAAATTTTTTGATTGCTACAGAGCTCTGCAGACGGTAAGCACAAACAGGACAGTAGAACTCTGCTGGCGAACTGGACACGGAGCATCATCGGAAACGAAGCGACAGATGTTCTTGCTTTCAATATATGGTGTTATCTAATGTCTTAACGATGGGTTATCAGCATCATTAAGACATTTGATAACACCATATATTGGAAGCTAAAACATCTGTCGCTTCGTTTCCGATGATGCTCTGTGTCCAGTTCACCAGCAGAGTTGTACTGTCCTGTTTGTGCTTACCGTCTGCAGAGCTCTTTAGCAATCAAAGAGGAATTTAGATTTGAATTTGTTGGACTGAAAGAGCCTTTAGCGCCGCTTGATAGTCCATATCGAGACTGATTGAAGTGACTGTACGCCTACTCCACCGCCTTGTGTATAGCCACAACTTTAGCCTGAAAAACATTGGGAAGACTGTAGGATAAGTAGATGTCGAATTCCAGGTATAACAGTGACGCTTCTACAGCCATCTTTATAGCCATCTGTGTAGGTGTTTACAATATCTGCAGGTTCTTCTGTCCTCGTTTCCCGGAAATGATTATCTGGTATTACTACGTCGAACTCCCTGTTAAAGTCCCTAATCGGTAGCGTGTAATCAGTGGCAGTTTTGAAATTTTCCGCTAAGCTACTGTGGCCGCATCCCCGTGTCTTGAGGAACTTTCACTCTTTGAAGCCCAACATTGCCCTCAGCGCGGCGTTCTTTGTGTACAGGTTCACAGGGTAGGATGAAGAATTGTATCAAGAGCATGGAAGGGAGTGGGTTTGAAAGCACCAGTATTTTCCAAACCCTCTATTCTTTGTGTGTGCTCCAACTTGTACAAGACAGGTAAGTTTTCCTGTCCACAGCTGGACAACAAACCATGATGCCGTACAACATAAAGTCTTTTGCAGGAGTAGAAAGCTTTGTTTGCTTTGAGAATTCTTTCTTCTACATTAAGCTTTCAAGACAGTTTGCTGTCTATAACGATTCCCAGATATTTAGCTTGGGATTTGAGTTCCAGCAGCATACCATCTATATGTGGTATCCTGAACGTTGGCATCTTTTACTTCCTAGTTGAGAGTACCATCTCGGTTTTGCGTGGGTTGATGCCAAGTTCCTTGGTTTTTTAAAGTGATTTCGCTGACTAATAAAATTACATCATTCGCGTAAGCGACCAATTTTACATACCCCCTCTCAAGCATTTTGAGTATATGGTTTATATCTAGCAACCGTAGGAGCACAACTTGAGGTGTGCCCGGTCCACTGGTTTGCGGGGCGTACAGCCGCATGGTGATTTAATCCACCTTTTTTGTTTGTAGATTACCTACGATTGCCTCAGTGGTTACTTTATTGAAACTCTCTTCTATAACAGAAAAGGATCCCAAGATGTACTTTTCATATTGCAAGGGTTCTCTATTTCGTGTAAGCATTTTGGGTCCTCGAAACTGGGTTTGGCGTGACCGCACTTTCGCTTACCTAGGTTAGCTTAGGGTGGTGGCTACTGGACCGACAGCCGATTAGCCTTACATAAAGCTAAGAATATTTTGTTTCTGTGGGACCGCATCTGAAAATTAATACATATAGGGTTTACTTAGAAACAGCTACAACGGTTAATAAGTCTGAGATGCTGCTTTAGTCCCTTGTTAGCAACATCGTCCAGTTCCTCGAAAAGCCTTTGTACCTTCTCCTAACCAGGCCCGAGCAATTGTAGAGTAAAGCTTGGAACACAATTCGTAGCTGGCGTGGTAATCACACCTGTCAAAATTTGACATTTCCAGGCTTTACTCACTATATCTTTTGATTGTCTTTGCTAATTTCTGTTTCGACGTGGTCTGCTCGACTGAAACTTAGCTCTGTAGAAGGATTGCTGACGCGAAGATTTTCGGCCCTTAATTACTGGTTTCCCAACTTTCTGTCCTAGACACCCTATTTTAGGGGTGGAGTTCTTGTGCTATTCGTCGCGACTTCCCATGTGTGGCAGTCGATGTTGCTGATTCTACTAAACTGGAGCTCTTGAGCGTCGTTCTGAAGTTGTCGTACTTTTTCTTTTTTCGGCAACCCTGTACTTGTTGGTGATTCTTATGTGCATGCTCAAATCCTGTTTTTCATGTTGGCTTGTGTTTTGATACTATTTCCAAGTCAAGTGGCACACGACACACTTTGAAGCATCTAAAGAATTTGAAAAGTAAAATGGTGCAATAAAAGTTAATCAAGAAAGCGCTGAGGTCTCTCACAGTTTAGCATAGGATCTCTCTGGTTCCATTGAATGCTGTCAAGCTGGACACATATTAAGCACTGTAGCTTATATAGAAAAGTGCTCGTTTATTCTATTTTATTACGTGGGTCGAGGTGAATTAAATGAATGTATTGTTTTTCTTTTTTTTCTTTAGTTTTTTCTTTTTTAATCATCGCGAATTTGTATTTAAAAAGAAAATGAAATTGTTTTCTTACTTGCAGTGCTTTATTTACTTGTAATTTGGTGTATTTTTTTTCGCAAAGTGAAATCGCATGGAAAGATGGAAGCTTATTATTAGATTGATCTCTCTTTATTTATTTTAACGAGAACACTTAAATTACGGTGTAGACTTTAAATATCTTACCCACAAATTTACGTAATGGGTCGTCGTATTGCATGTTAGTGTCGAAATATTCTGACATGCTTTCTATTTGCGCAGCCATTTTGATTTGTACTTAAAAAAAATATGAAAATACGTTTGATTTTGTTTTGCAATATTTTATCTAAATTTTAAAATTTTATATTCGAAAACTACAGAGAACATGCAGGATTAGTTAAGGTTTTTGTTAATAAGCCCCTGTCTATAACCAATTAAAGTAATAATTGCAATACTTTACGTGAAAGAAACGGTTACCGAATATTTTCCCTTCTTCGCAATTTTAGCTCAATGAATGCTTTAACCCCATCACGCCTTTCATCTGGATTCCTACTTTAATCACACGTCAAACTTAAAATTTCTAACCTAATCAAACCGACTCCATCTGTCAAAATCTTAAAAAGAAACAAAAAGAAGGTATTTTCTAAAAAAAAGTCAACAATCAGTTTGTTCCAGTTGTCATGTTTCTTTTTACTATTTTTTTGTACTTCCTATCAGTCTTATTGACGACTTAGACGTCTCTTTGTATCTATGGGTATACGAAATCTATTCACATATGAAACTGATGTGCTTCACTCGATCTGAGGCCTCCAACAAAAGTAATTGGATGACGACACCACACAACTGTCCTGGGGCATATCTACATCACACAAGGTGTATCTGTTTCTAACTGCTCTTAAAAGAATCTTGAAATTTTAAAAGTACACCAACCGAAAATGTTTTTTTCTTTCTGTAATTTCTCTTCTTAACTGTTCTCTAATTTCTTACGATTTTGTAAAGAAATATTGGTTCGCTTTTTGTCGGTGGGACTTTCAATTGAAAATTTAAATTAAGTCTGTCCGTGTTTTTTTGCCTTTCCCGCTAATTTATCTCCTCTCGTCTCTTCATTCTACCACTGTTTGGTTTTTTTTCTCAACTCATTTCAATTTTTCTGACAAAAACTCAATCAGTCGATCTTCGGATTATGAAGATCACTTTATTGCCCGAGGAAAATAGCTCCAAATCGAATACTTTTGATTTAGTCTGCTTTGAATTGAAGTTGGGCCGGGCTTACCTCCTTTCATATTAATTCACCTCTTCCATCCGCGCTTTCATTTTTGTTGTTTTGCAAATTCCTCATTGAAATAAACCTAACCTGCTAAGGCTTTTGGAAACCGATGTCATTGCCATGACTATACAAAAGCTTATATGAACTCCACACATGTGCGTAATTTAAATTTATAAAATATATATATAAATTCGCTATTACCTTTAAAGCACTTTACTACGTCTAGAAAACAAAAGCAAATTAAGGCTCTGTTAGGGCGGAAGAGGCCACACACTCCTTGTACCGCGTCGTAAGTCCGTAAGACGGTAGCGCACACTTTTCCTGTGTCACGTAACACCAACCATTGATACGTTATCAGACTACCAACGATGGGCTCCTCTTTCTTGTATTTTTTTTCCTTCTTTCCATTTTTTTCCCTTACGTTACATTAGAGAAGACACCGCCACCGGCCGCCGTCACCGCGTGGTGTATGAGTAATTTTACTTAGGTAATGATTGCGCGCGCTGCCCAGATGATAGCTAAACAGGTAAATACCGCCGACAACAAAACAGCAATAGCCCAGGCAGTAACAATGTCGACGACATGAATTCACACAGGTAACACAAAAAAAAACACATTTTTTTTAAACACCACCTGTGCTGTGTGCTTTTTACAACACAGTTCCTCCGGCTCTGTCGTGGTCGTCGTATTGTCCATCGCTTCGTCCGTCGTCATCACCATCATCATCATTATCATGATCGTCGTCGTCGCCGTCGTTGTTGTCGTCGTACACACCGTCGCCTCCGCCTGCAGGAGATAAAATTTATCTAAATTTGCCTTGCGAGGAGAGAAAATGAGGCGCGTGGTTTCGGTTCATTCTTGCACGCTGGTTTTGGATCATCGTCTTCGTGTGTAAATAAATCTCTGGGAACTGGGGCAATATCGTGCCTGTTTGTTTGTTGTCGTCTTTTTTTTCTTGATTTCGTTTTGCTCGTCTTTGACCTTACTTCCTTCCTTCCTTCCGACCGACCGACCTTCATTCATTTTGTTATTGTTGTGTTTCCTTTTGCATTTACCTGAGCCAACGCCAAACAGGTGATTCTGATTAGAGGGGAAAGCGTAATTAAAGGTCTGAACAACTTTGTGAATTATTGCATCACGCGTTGAAGTGATAATGATACCACTTTTGTGACGGTTATCTTTTGTTTGAGGAGAAGGTGTATGTGAATGGATATTTAGTCTGTGGCACTGAAATAGTTTTGCAGTTTATTATTAACACATTTTTCTATGTTTTCATATAACGCAAACTCATAATTACAGGCCACACCACCTTAGGAAGGTGTTAACATCTTTAGCTTGCGTAAGAATCGGGAAATTTTTATAGGAAAAAATTTGGAGAACTTCATTAGGTCTATCTGCATCTTTCCACCTGAGCAGTCTACAGGTTAGTCTATTGGTTTAGCTCAAGTCTCTCAATTATCATTATTTTATTTTGTACTTTTGATAAACTTCCTTAACCCGTATACGTATAATGAAACAAAAATGTACTAAGAATTGTTTCTTTCACTACCCCATTGAGTCGGATGTTTTTATATAGGTTTCCTAAAATGCAACAAAAAATGTTTACGTAATACCCTGTAATTTCTAAACTATTGTTATTATTATTTGGGTTACCCATATGGTGGGAACTGCGACCTAGGAGGTCTTTTGTGCTATAACCCCTACTACTACAAAAGGCGCTCAGCCACGTTTACATATGTGATGAGGTCTTTAGCAGTGGAGAATAACATTAGCCGGGCTCATAAATACCCGACTGAAGTTCCGCCTTCTCAGCTGTACCAAGGCCGCACAAAAGCACATTATGTGCGTAGTGATTTCATCGTCTTCCAGACAGAGCCGTCACTCCGTCTCACTGGACATGCCTATCCGGTGTAGATAATATCTCAGCCTGCAGTGGCCAGATGGGTAGTCTTAGAGCAAAGTTAGATCTGCTTTAGTTAAGGTGGTGGTATCGTTGTAAGCATAGGGTCTGACAAGTGCCTTAGCCTGGGTAAGCCCGGGGACATTACTCCAGTATAACAGCTGCTGATCTCGAGCTCAGTCTTCAATCCCAGCTCTTGCCGACGGCCAGCTAACGCTGCAAAATGGCTCGGGACTTTGGCACCGAGAAGAAAAGCCATTCCTGGGAAATTCATTGGCGGTCTTGTTACCCTCAAAACCCGAGTGACCAGGTATCCAACAAAGCGTGACCCTGTTATGGGTGGCCAGTTGTTGGAGGGTGTCGAAGCACTCTTTCGTAAGCCTCGAGGAAAAACACCACGAGGATAGAGCCTTTAGGGCTGCTTGGCTATCAGAAAAGATATTTATATTAGCTCCTTTCAGTCCGTTTTTGACATTGAAAAGGGCACAGGTTTCGATGGTATAGATTTTGGCTTGAAATACACTGGGTCAACTGCCCAATGCAATCGAAACCCTAGTTCAAGGTCTAAAGACACCAGCATCAGTACCATATTCAATTTTTGAACTATCACTCAACCATTTAAGGCTATTAGGGTCAGAGTTCGACCACCTCTGCCCAATTTTCTCGTTCAGGGAAAAGAGTTCTTAATTTTCTGTCAAAACAGAGTTCCTTGGTCTTGTGGTCCGATACGGTGTTCACATCCTTGCTAGGAATGCACTGAAAGATGCCCAAGTGATACCTGTTACTAGCCAGCATATTTGATGTAAGTTGCACTCTTGGGAGCTAATTTTGGCCGATTTCTTGAAAAAGACGGAGTGAATCGAATAACCGCCTCCATTGCAGTCGTTGGACAAGTCCTTATTGCTGCTGTTATGGAGAGACAAGCAAGGCGGCGCGGCGTAAGTAACAATCGGTTTTAAAATCGTATTTTATAATTGTATTTCTAAACTATCAAAGCGCTAATATTTAAGTGCAATATTATTGTAACTGTTGTAAATAATATATTATAGTAATCAATCTTGATGAATGTGATTGAAAATAAATAATCGCCATGTTGTCAGTCGGAAATTAATCACAAGTCGCCGTCGGTGAGATTCGAACCGGCGTCCCTCATGATGTTAGGCCAACATGTTACAAGTATCCATTACTCCATCGACAACTGAGCTCTAACCGGCTTTGCAATATTAAGTCTGATACATCACGTCTCAATAAAATTTTCTTGGTTTATTTTTAATATTCTCAAAGTCATCTTTTCCGCATAAATGGTTAACAGATCATTCTCCCAATTGATAATTACTGAACCAAATTGAAATGAGCCCCACAATTACTAATTGATACGTCTTCAACCTGACCAAATCAAACCATAAAGAAATCAAGAAAATTGACACGAGCCGGCTATACGACCAGGGCGGTATAAAACGCTTTTAGGCTACAATACAGTAAATATTATATGCGCGTACATTACTCGACAATAATGTGCCATTTCCATTCGAATATTATGAACGAATTTAGTAATGCGACATCGTCGCCAAGCTGATGAAATTCCAATTAAATCTAAATAAGGGCGGAGTGCTTTGTGTTTAACTTTTAATCCAAAATTGGATAATTGAGTGATTTTTAACGGCAATATATGGTAGCACTGAAAATTGTGTGTGGACATGAAATCAATTTTTTTTTAATTTTCTTATTGTTTAAATATAAATAGCACAGTGAAAATGGTGGAAAATTTTATTGGAAATACGTGTTCGATCTATAGATAATGAGTTAGAAGGTGATATGATTTCGAGGTGAGTTCAATTATGACCTATATGAATAAGATCAAGGCCACGTTTCTTCAAGGTTAATAAAAGTTAATTCGGGTGTATCGCAAGGTTCAGTTCTTTTATCTGCACTGTTTTACGTCGCAGGCAGTTAATCTAAATTTGGAGTTGATCAGATTTCCCTGTGTACTATTTGTCTAAATCCTTTTTTGTCTGAGCATCAAAGTGTTCATATATTTATACCCGTATACCGCAAGGTTCAATGTTTTCACCTATTCTTTACTGTTTAATGCTTTTCCAAGCTGTTCAGATGACAATAGCTTGATGTTGTGGTGACGGGTTGATGTAAGAGGTGATTCGGGCATCCTCACCTCCGCTTAAAACCAATTAGCACTGAACCTGCTATACTGGAGTAATATTATAATAACCCTGCCTACCCTTTAAGTCAAGCTGGTCCATTTGAAAAGGTAGAGGTAAGTGGAGCGAACTGCTCTCTAAATCTATGGGATCCAATGAAGGCTTGCAATGGCGATTTCGGCTGCCGAATTTTCCTTTCTTAGGTGACTGATAGTGACGTGATCAGACTGATGATCAGTCTCACATCGGGTCAGCTCTACCAAGTGATGGAGCTGACATCAAGCTTTGAGGATAAGCTTCGTCCACGCAGGATTCCCAATAGCATTTCTGCTTCTGGGATGTTCAATATTATATTGTCGTATAGGCCTCTCTCACCAGTTCATCCCCCCTTCGTTATCAGAGAAACTGCGATACCCCGATATCTAAACCAAACTGACTCGATTTGTTTTTCCTCACTTCATCTAGACCTTCTTAATATTCCAAAACCAATTTTGATTTGATTATTGAGGACGCTTGACTGTTCTAGTAAACTCGTTCTTACCACTGCATCGGTTTTTGAATCATCTGTCTACCAGACAACTTTTTCTTGCCGGATGGTGGGATTGGTGGGAAAGTTCCATGCTTCACTTTTCTCCAACCTTAAGTTGCTGTAGATTTAAAAAACTGGCTACAGTCGCTAAAGCTAATCTGCATTCAAAGATAGAAGTGAGTCCTTTAATAGCTCCCAGTGACATATAAACAGGTTTCGTCAGAGAGCTGCAAGGTGCTTTACCCAGGCTGTTAGCTCGTTCGTTCCCTTATATATCACTAAGGACGATTATCTGCTACCAACTTTCGCGGCTTCTCCGTTGCATGTACTGGTTTATCGCAGGTCAGTTGGTCTCTTCATAAGATATGTCGCCGTGGTTTGCGACGTGCTTTACTTTCGTTGCAAACCTTTCTTGTGCTCTCTTCAGAATGGTTTTATGGAGAGTAAATTTACTACTACTACTAGTCGTCGGTGGAGTAAGTGATAACGTGTCGGCCTACCAATCTTGAGGTTCGAATCCCACCGACGGCGACTCATGGCTGACAACAAATTTACGATAAAAAGTCATGGGGGTTTCAAAGAAAATGTCAATGGTTCGGAATCCACTTTAAATTGTAGGTCCACTTGCAACCGCTGTATCGAATCAGGTGACGTTCTTCTCCCGCCACATGGCCTACGAGTTACGGGGAGAGAGAAATTTACTACACCGAACTTATTAGGTTTCTCCAACTTCTGTATATCTGCGACTGATGAGGCAAGCAGGTTAATTGTGTTTTTACACATTTCAGTAAGAATCAATCACAAGGTTCTCATTCATAAGTTATTAGTTCTGGGGGTTCCTTTAACCTTCGTTAATTGATTGCTCTCTCATTTGTCTGGTCATACGCAATACGTTTTATTCCGTGGTACCCTTCACAATTTCTTTGACGAAATTAACTATTCTTGGGTGTATCTCCGGGTAGCCATATAGGACCTTTGTTTTTCGTTACCTATATCAATGATGTATCTATGATTCTAAGTGACTCCAGAATCCTCTGTTACGCTGACGATCCGTCCGTGTTGTTTCAAATGACAATGACTGTATCCTTTTAAATTCTAGCTTAGACGCCTTTTGTAGATGGCGCCTTATTAATTTCCTTCCTCTGAATATTGAGAAGTGCACTGTTGTCTTCCTGTCGTAAGAGAAATCCTCTGAACTTCAAATTTACTATTGACGGTAGCCCATTGAGTAGACTTGACAAAACCAGAGACTTTGAGCGTCGTTTCGAGGAGATTCATGCTGACCCTATTACCAGTAGGACTAATGCGACACTGGGCTTGGTGAAACGATGGTCCAGATCCTTTATTGCACTTTTGTAACACTTGTATTGCACTTTATTGCTCTTTTGTCGATGTAAGTTGATGGCTTCACGGCTACGAGTACGACTACAAAATAAAGGCAATTTTAAAGCAAGCTATTTTTCGAGTAACCGAGCTTTCTGGTACCCTACTTTAGACTCTCAAGTATTTGGAAAGGCCGACAACCTTCCAACTTGATCTTAATGTTATTCTTCCTAAAATTGTCTTACGTTTTACACCCTTTCGCAACAAGAAGACTTACAAGTTTCGACTTAAATTAAAAAAAATCATAAATAAATGTCATCATCACTAAAACGTTACAGCATCAGTAGAATCCCTTTACTTGTCCCCTTCTTTCTGTTTCTCTGGTCATACTCAATCAGGAGCAGCAGCAACCGGAGAATATGACGCTGATCGACGATTTATCAAGTCAGATGTGAAGCGCAGTCATATCCCAAAAATTTGCATATTTTTATCATTTAACACAAATTTTTAACTATTCCGCACCCCGCATAATATCACGTTCAAAAATAGAAGGGGTCCGACATTCATAGTTCAATAGGCCGTCGCGCATACACACATGTGCGCTGGCATCGGAATATTATTTCTCCCAAAAACAGATAAAAGGAATTTTTTTTTAAATTTGTTCACCTTCCTTTCCGATTACATACACTCTTGCACTCTTGAGGAGAATGACACAGGATAGGGTCGCTATATTTTTTGTTATTAATTAAAAAATTCCCCAGGAAATGGAAATTAAGTTTTTAAGTTTCGTCGAACGACAAATCCCTTATCCATCTCCGTTTGGCTCTTTTGTGTATTCGAAAAAGCATTTACATGATAACGAGCGAAATTCGTTTAAGAAATATTAAGATTGAGATTTTCTTCCAAACGTACAAAAGGGTTGAGTCGGGGCTAGATACGTACCAGGAAAGGATCAACAAAAACTTTATCCATTCCATATTTGAGATTTTGTAAGGTTTGCTTGGTTGCAAAAATCTAATTTGCATAAAAACCGAAGGAATTGTAACTGTGTTGTGTTGCTGCATTGCCATTATCGTAGTGCCTATCAGGGGACAGATGGTATTTTTGCGTTATCCGCAAGTGTCATAGCGTCATTGAAAAATTTTTCCTTTGATTTTATGCAACGAATAAATTAAAAGTAGCCAATAATTTGCAGTAAATGAGATGAGTTATAGCGTGACACGATTCGTTAACATAATAACCCTGTCAGACTGGCGGCAAAATGCACTATTCAATTTTGATAGAAATTTTTTCAAGGACCCCATTACTGAACCTCGAATTTTACTAAATGAGTAATTCTTGGAAGCTCTTATTATATTGTCCTTGCGGATAGTAGTTTGCTGCTTTAAAATATTGAAGAGTGCGTGCATTGTTTTCACCTTCACTATGAATTTTTAGTAAAGTCAGTCATCGGTGGAATAATGCTGACAATAGATTACGCTAAAGTTGGAGGTTCGGAATCCACCTTCAATTGCATGGCCACTTGCAATCATTTTCATCGAATCGGGGTGAAATTTTCCACCCACCTGCATGTTTCAAAAAGGGTTACGAGAACTAATGAGAAAAAAGTCCACTAATTAAAACTGTGAATGAGGTATCTCTGAAATCAGTTGGACCAATTTTTTAAAACTTTTGCAACGAGGACGTAGGATACATATAAAGCATTTGCTTTGGTCACAGCTATACTCAGAATATTCTTCAAGAACTGAGGTTTCAGTAGCGTTAATTCGAACGCTTAGATATCGAATAACCCAACGTTCTGAAACTTTTACCTATTTCGTCTTAGCATTCCAAGGATAGGTTAGAGTGAGATAGAAGAAGTTTCGAATTACGGATGAGTTATATCCGAGTCGTTAAGCGACACTGCTCTGTCCTCCAGACATTCTAATGCTATCTGTATAGTCATGTATTCTGCTGGCAGGGTCCAGGCGTTCCGAGTAGACACTTCCATCCACTTTAACTTCCAACTTAGAGCCGTCAGTGTCAAGGGAGCGGTCTTCCTCCCTTCGTGGCTGGTGGATATAAAGGTATACATGTGTAACCAATATTTTTTGGAATACATGCTATCCAGAATTTCGGAGTGCCCGTAGGTTTGTGTCTATGTCTGTTCTGAAGTGCCTCTAATAGCGGTTAAGGATGCGGTTTAGTTGCCGAAGAGTTCCACCGACATTAAGTGAAGGATGCTATACCGGGCTGTGGAGGGTGTTGTTCCGAGGGAACCTGTAATCAATAGTGCTGCCATCCTTTGAACTTTCTCTAGTGCTTTCTGATGACCACCTCGGATGATAGACCTAATAACGTTGACATAGAGCCACTGGTTAGTACAACCAACGCTTTGCGTAATCCTTCCTGAATGTTGTGTTTCCAGCTAAGTTTCTTATGCAGCAAAAGACTCAGGATATTTGAATTGTTCACCTCGTTTTATTTGCCCTGTTCCCCCTCCTCTATTTAATATTGTTTGCTTAAGGGAGGAATTTTATGCTTCCGTTAGAGCGTGCCAGCTCTGTTTCTCCGAATTTATACCCAGACCACACTTAGTAATCCAGGAGGATAATTTCGAGAGGGCATGTTGTATCATCTGAGCTAGGATATGGGTGTTTTCCCGTCGTCATCGTGAGCGATATCCGAACTAGGTCATTGACGGAAAGATTCAATGGAAGTGTTGAGAGGATGCCCCCTTGGGGAGTGCCTTTTGTTGCGAATCTTTGTGTGGTGGCTTAGCCCGAAACTGAAGTTTACGATCCTACTTCTGAGCATGAGATCTATAAGATTGATAAGGTAACTATTTACATCCGGCCTCGTTAAGAGTGCCGTTTAACGTTATAATTCCATACAAGCGGCGAAAAGATTCCTCCCTGGGATGTGCCTCTTGTAGCGTGATAGATTCCCCTAAACTAGAACTAACGATGAGTGATCAATCTAAATCCAACCTTTTAAGGATTTCTCTCCTTTCTACTTTCGTCCTAGTTTTAATCAAAATCCTTTAAGAGCTGTATGTATTAGAAGGATATTAATTTGGTATGAAAATTTTAAGAACGTGTCTATCTTAATTTTCGTTTCGCCCAGATTCTCTCCCCTGGGCCCTCGCAGTTTGTGTTCTACCTCTCTGATTTTTACGCGAGTTTTTGGAAATTCAAGCTGCCATTTCGTTTACGAAATCTCTTTCGGTATTTCCTTGCGGTTGTGTCGGCCGGATATGATAAAATTCATTGATTTGCAACCGTCGTTGTCGTCGCCAAAATATGAGAACGGCGGCGGCGGCTTATAGGAGAAATTTTTAAGTCAAAAATCGTTCAATGGCTATATGCATGAAGAAGAATGTGACACACCGCCACATATAATAATCTACCCGGGGGCAGCAGCAAAAGAATAATTTTGTCCGTGCCTTTTACAAAGAAATCGAGTGAAATAATAACCGGCAAGTCGGAAAGTTTTAATTCGCTTCATTCATTTCAATCAAATAATGAAAAGGGGTCCTAAGCTGTCCGGTATGTGAGACAGGGAACACAATACCGGGATTTATTATAGGGATGAGCAAGACACCCACAACACAAATTCCAGCAAAAATAATGAGGAAAATGTCATAAGAGAGGAACGTGCTTGGAATTTTTTTCCATGGATTCTTCTTCTGCTATTGAACCGCACGTAAAACTATGCGCAAGTAGTTCTCCGTTTGACTGTTTTATTTTTCCGTGTATTTCTGTCCTTATGTTTATCTTTTTCCCTTTCTTAAAAGTCATAAGCAGTTACACGCACGCTTTCAATTGATTCATGCCCGTTAATTGATTAATGCCGTGCTGGCTGCTAGTTTTACATATTCAAAACGAAACACCACGAAAAATTATCCGTCGTAACAAAAAACGAAACAAATAAAAAAGATCCATCGAAGTAGCCAAAAGAAAGAGCGTTTTTATGTTGTTAGCATGGACGGTTTTTGTTGAACGGCCGCAAAATCCATCGATGATGTGATGGCGGAGGAGGAAGTAAGCACCGCGAAAAAAAACGAACCATCGTTACCAATATGAAAACGATTTAATCCGTTTAAACGGAACGCGCACGTCAAAATTGGATTGGATCGGTTACTTTTTCGGAGGCAACGCAAAAGTGATCGAGATTCATTTTCAATAATGAGAAAAATGACTCAACTCGACTCAATTCGACTCCGATGGTGGTTTGTTAAAGAAATTTCATCGAGTTCATGACACTTGATGAATGCGTAGAAATTTTGTGACGAAAAGTGACACAAACCAATACGTATGTATGTGCCTTGATTATAGCTGATTAGTTATTGCTTCATAAAGTTTTGCCTTGTTGTGTTTGATAACTAAATGAAATTAAATGGAAATTTACTCTTGTAACCAAATTCGGTTTGATATTACCGGTTGGAATAAGAATAGAAATAGCAAAATTCAGCTAGATACTTAGAAACTTTAGAGATTTCAAAATCATCTGTTGTGATATGCTTGGAATCGTTGCCTCAAAATTTTATAGAGGCGTCTAATAGAATACTTGCTTGGTTTATTTTTTATGGCAGAGCGATGCTATAAAGCGCTGCGATCACTATACTGATCTTATCCTCTCTTTATAGCAAGTCGGTCCTTTAAAGAGGTACAATATCTTCGTCTATTGGCTTTCTTTGGGTTCTGCTGGGTCATAAATCTAGTTTTCTGACATTCGATCTGCTGAGCTCCAGGAACTCCTTTATTCTGTTACATGACGGGTAGCACATAACCCGATAGGAACCATACTGCTTAGATCCACGCTTAGCTGTCAATCCTAGAACGTTGACTGTGGTCCTGTGAAAGGTGCATACATGTATACGACCCGTGCCTTACGAGTTCGTCCTCCATTTAATATGCAGTGAAGCCTTGGTGCTCTGGTATTCAAATTAATTGTTGATTCTTCGCCTACTAAGGCTACTCGGGAGACACGCGCGGAAGCTCTTTAACGGGGCAATAGCGAGCAAGTAAAGGTTTTTAAATGAGACCGCTAGGCTCAGAAAGATTTTAAGAAAAGATGCCAGTGTTCCTACGCTCTTCAGAAGGAATGATAGAACCTTTAGTGAGACTAGTGAAGAAACAATAGAGCTGCTTATGAATTTTGAGTATTAAGATGCTCCAGACATGAGATCGATTAGGTCCATTGTCGAACGGGACAAGCTAGAATGAGCCATTACAACCTTTGCATAGTATAAATCATCAGGGATGGGAACCTGCCTACCATGTTACAGAAAACTGTAATTCCGCGGCTGTTCGTAAAACAGTCGCCAAGGACTTTAGAGCAATCAGCTTTACATAGTTTTTTTTTTTGAGGTAAGTATACCTTTATGGTAGGACCACAAAGGGATGTGTAAGCAAGTCCCAACATGCCTACTAGAAAGGAAGGTCGGTGGAAACTGCGCTACATATAGTGGTGGATACTATTGAAACGTCAGTCAAGAATTTACGATTGGTGCCTTCCTCGATATTGAGGAAGCGTTCAATAATGTCAAGACCACGGCCATTGACGGGGAATACTGAGTTGACTACATATGTCAGGACCAGGTGAAATTCTAAAACCAATGCTCTGTTTCAAGGTTGGCAAAGCTATTTTAGTAATTCTAGTTTAAAGTATTTCGTCGGCATCTGATTAAAATGTCGGCCAGCTTAGGTGTTTCTTTGAAAATCGTTTTTATTATCGTATTACGTTTGCCAATATTCGTCCCTCCCTTCTTCCCCTAGAAAACCATCCATTTTTTTGAAATATTCTGCAATCCCTAAATGATTGAGTGATATCAGTTCCATATTTACCGAAGACTACAACGTTACTACTAACAAATCGCCTGCGTAGTTCGTCAATCACGAGTCACCACAGAAGGCGAGATATCACCGAGCAGGACACAGCAGTGTAACAGAACTGAAAATTAGTAGCACATTTTCCAAGCAAATTGGAGTGATTGACCGCATCATATGTTTTTTTTTACGATGTAGCCAATGCCTAGGGGACAACCCTATGATGTGTTAGCACGGCTATGCCGGACGTGAATTAGGATAAGAATGAGTGAAATTGGATGTTTTGATTTTGCATTGCTACGAACTAGACCCAATCCCAGAGATGGAGTGGATTTTTAAATTTATTGCAATTGTAAATTAAAAACTTGTGGAAGACGGGAGCTCGAATCTGCATTCATGGCGTGGTGTTCGTGCCACTCATCCATCGATCCAGAAGAAGTCGAGCAATGGCTTGGTAGACTTGCATGTAATACCCGTCCCTGCCATTCTGCAGTCCTCCCTTTATAGGTGGTTCAATAAGTTGATTTTGTTTTCTTGACCCGACCCTACAATTCAGCGCTTTTCCCCTGGCTTTTTCTGAATGTGCCCAGAACTCCCAACGTTATCTTTTGTAGCCTCGCAGAGTTACGATTTCCCTCTGTAGTCTGAACGTCCATGTCGTTAGACCTCAACCAGGAAAGGACTGCTTTACAAAAATTTGAAGTAGTTTGTATTTACTTTGCCTCAAATCTGTTTGCAAACTTATATAGTATTGAGTATAAAAAAAAGCCTTTCAAGCAACTCCTAAAATACAATTGCCTTACAAATCGCAAAAACTGAAAGACCCAATCGTGCAAGACATCGAAATCTATGTCAGTGGACGCTTGGCGATCATTTGTTGCGGTGTCGTAATCTACGTAATCGCGGCAAATTAATTTTAGAAAACTCAGTAAAACATTTATAAACATCATTTTCGCGGTGATCCCATGCATTTTGGCGGGCAGCTGCTCTATGTATGCCAGTGTAGTTAGTTCATCTTGAAGATTTCAGAATAGGCAACGATGAGACGATTCTAGCATGACCACCACGGTCACAACATCATATTTCAAGCAATGCTCGCGGTATCATCAGTCAAATGTATCGCCAACGTCGGCGTTTCGTTGTTGTTACTGTCACTGCCGCGACGCTTATAATATCTTTTTGTAAAACTGTGGCGTCAGTCGTGTTTTGTTGTCCATTTTACAATCATTTTTCTCTCTTGGTTTGTATATGATTTTTTATAATGTTAAAATGAATCAATTGCGATGAAGATGCAGAGGATATTAATGTACAACTGCGCGAAAATTATACTTTGCACAAAGCAGATTAGTTGGATTAGTAATTTGGCTTAAGACAGTGGATGATGTTGTGTAATTCCATAATTAGCTCTTGATGGACGTTATTGCTCCGGAAACTATTTCTGAGATTTTCAAAATTCAGTGCGAAGCTCAAAATATGAGATTTTATAGAAAAGTTGTTTCAATAACAAAGAATGCTTTTTTATTATGTTCCACAAGGTTCTGTTCGAGGTCCAATGTTCTTTTTTCGATGGCTAATCAACTCTAGCCTTTAAAAAAAATCAAAGATCGTATCTCTTAATCAAGTTTCTTCTATCAATAATATGACCTCTCTCTTTTCACACAAACATAAACCCTAATTACACGCAGTTGGGGTTAAAACATTATAGTTGTGACCTTACCATAAAATTGTAAATTAATTCGAGCGCGAAACGATGCCCTTAACGTCTTTATTTCATATGGACTCTACCGACGACGCTACAGTGAGTCTGGTTGTTGTTGTCGTTCGTCACCGTCACACCCGATTAGTTTGGACAACATAAAAACCAACGAAGTTGACGGGCATCAGTTAATGGCTGGCAATATGAGGCCGATTTTATTGGATTTGGACGTGTGTAAATCCTTGAAAGCGAAAAAGAAATTCAGAAAAAAAAACAAAGCAAGAAACAAAAATCTGTCAACAATTAAGAGAACAGAATGGTATTACTTGTTTCCTTAGGTTTTGGGTGGGTTTAGACGAAGACGACATTAAAAGGACGATTGTAGCGGACGATTTGTTGGTACTGAGACAACCATGTACTGTGAAGTTGCACAAGTTTCATGGAGTCATAATGTCTGATTTAAAATAATTTTTGGCCGATCAAAAATTCTCCAATCGTTTTAAGATCAGCAACTTATCTTTCATTTGACATGCACGGTTTGCATGGATAACAACTCTCTAATATGATCTCCATTAAAAATTGATTTAAACGGTCCCTAAAGCGATTATATATAACCGAAACTGAATAGGTTAGTCCCCCTTTTCAATAAAACTCATAGGCATTACCGCAAGCTAGGAATAAATCTATAAAATCTTATGCCATGCAAAAAATAAAACATTGTAGGCGTCGACGGCATGTTATGGGAATTCGAATAAACTATTCTCTTTCGTCCTATTTGTGTCTTTGATATGCAAGACCTCCGTCCTCTGTTGTTGCTGGCTGGCATATGCTGCTCGTCTGATGAGCATCTCATCTCATCTTGTTTGAATCTTTTCTTTTCCGATCGCTTGATCATTATCACGGCGCGCATGCGTATGTTCTACATATAAAAATCTTGACCTTACACAACGCAAGTAACAATCGATTGTACCCTTTGTTTTTGAGATTTTCCTTCGCATATCTTTTGGATGGAGTTCGTTTTAAGGCTTAACGCTATAATGGTAAGGTTTTGCAATCATAGGTATACTTAGTTGATTTTGATTATATTCATTATGGATGTTGATGTTTGTTTATTCTGGTTTGTACGCTTGTGCAAATGAGAGAAGAAATAAATTGGTTTAGGGTTACATCAGATGAAAGCTTGAGATGCTTAAGAGTTTCGTTTAGCTCTTAACCTACACCAAAATCCAAAGGGAAGAGCTGGAATACCTGTTATATGTGCACTTTCCAGGGCCAATTTTAGAACCAGACTCCGTCTATTACGTGGCCTTTGACGAAGGGTCTCCACTGAGCCGAGGACATCAAGCTTGTCCGGGCAATGGCCACCTCTAAAACTGCCTGGATACCGTACAGGTGAACCTGTTTACAGTCAGTTATAATTGAAGTGATATTTATCCCGAAACAAGGCAATAGACCTCTAGATCTGCCCTAATCATAAAAACCAATTATTCTAACCTCCTTTCTATTTAAAACAATGAAGAGATTGCTAAAACTTCACATTTTTCCTCTGCAGAGACTGACTTACATCATGTTCCTAGCAAGACTGAGAAGGTCTTTTGCCGTAAAGAAATCGGTTTATGTGCTTTTATTAACATAGAAGGTGATTTTAACAACATTGGACATGGCTCTCGCAGAAAGGGATCGGGCTTCACATACTGTAAAGTAGGTTGATCCTATGCTAAAGGAGCGAGACATTACATTTACCATGGGTAACACCTGTGTGTACTGTCAATAATAGTAGACGACCTCCTAACCAAGCTGTGTGAGTTTGTTTACCGGGCAACCTCGGCTTAACGGACGACCTTGCAATCATTATCACAGGAAAGTTCGACTCGACTGTCTCTGACTATTGTGCCAACGAAGATCTTACTATTAACCCTGCCAAGTCTATTCTTGTGCTATTCATCAAAAGGAACAATTTGGACATTGGTCTAATTTCGATCCAAGGAACGGTTGGGTATTCAAAATTTTATTTGGGCATTACATTGAACAGCTCTCCTTAACTTCAACCTAAATAAGGTCTATGGGCATGTTGAAAACTCTTCGCAAGGACTTGAGTCTCACCCCGAAGAAGATTTTCCGGTTATACAAAATGATTGTCAGACCGATTGTTTCCTAAGTCGCCTTGGCCTGGCGGCCAAAACTTCAGCAACGATTGTCAATCACCAAATGCAAGAAGCTAAAGCGGCTTGCTTGCCTCTCATAATAAGAGCAATAAGAGGACCTGCACATCTTTATCATGAAATCTTTTGCAATTAGCGTGTTTGAGAGAGCAGCTCACATCTATAATGCCGATTGTTGACAAAGGTAACATGGACATTCTTCAGCACATTCCTGGCATCGATGTGCGAATCCTAACGAACTGCGATTTGTTTGGATGTTCAGGACTTCATTTCCTGAACAAGCAGACTGGGACGGCGCTGGCCGAAGTGTGGACCCTAGAAGCCTCAAATCGTTTAAAAATTACACCCGGTGCTGGTGTTTTTGGACGCTTGCATTGAGTAGATGTCCCAGTGTGTTTTAAATAATCGAAATTAACGCCCAGCAACGTCAATAAAGGACCGAAAAATGCTGAAAAATCGTGGAGTTTTTTCTCGAGATTTACTGAGGAGAGCTTCGACGCCCTTCAACAACTTTCCACCCATTACAAGATCATGCCATATTGGTCACTCAGGTATCTAGGGTAATGAGATCGCTGATAAATTAGCCAGGAAGTGTTCATCCTCTTGCTGCCAAAGTCTTGAGCCCTGTTGCAGTTTCAGGTGGTCGTCCGGTCAGCAAGAACTGTGATAAAAGATTGGATTAGGAGTCAACAGCTACTATACTGGAAAAATAGCTTTGGGCTCTTTGGGCTTACCCCTGGTCAAAACTCTATGCTTACAATGATATCACCGCATTAATTAATGCCACTGGGGACTAAGGTATCATCTATACCAAAGGTAGGCCTGTCCAGTGTGACGTAGTGTCGGCTTTGTCTGGAGAACGATGAAACTACAATGCACATTATGTGTTTTTGTCCTTAATTAGCATGGCTTAGAAGAAGGATCTTTCTGAGCCTACCTGACATTAGAGACCTCCTTGCTTACCTCAGGATGAACTGAGTTTTAATCCCCTCTTACCAGCTCTAGAGAAAAGTGAAGTGTCTGTGAAACAAAGTCTTAATCGTCTTTTAAACGAGCATTTACCAGAAAAAAAACCTTTAAATAAAAAAATATGCTGAACTGTTCGTTCGGATGAATCAATTGGGTTCTTATAATTTAATGTACACCCCAATTTCCCAAAGTCTGTTAACCGATCTTGATCTGAGTATATCTATTCCTAAAGGTAGCTAATCTATGGAACTCTTTTCCTACAATCGCACCAACACACACGTATATTTATCAAATTTTCAAAGTCAATATTTTGCCTAAATAACGTGAAACAAAAATTTTGCCAGGCTTTTGAATCGAAGCAAATAAGCGGCTTCCCATGCCTTTACAGCTTCCTTAAATGTTGTAAGCCTCCAACATAGACCAATGGGATCAACGCAGCAACCGTCAAATGAATAACAAGCTTTTTTTCCCACCAACAAAAAAGCTCGACTCAACGCTAGAGTTGTCGCTGTTGCTGTCGCTTGTAAACGTCTGTGGGTGAAACCTCCCACAAAAAGTGGAAACCGTAAACAGCAGCGGCAGTAGCAGCAGCAAGAAAACAAGAACAACAAGAAAAATGCGCTCGAGTTCAGGAGATTCGATGAGACTGTGGTCGTTTCGGTGATTTTATAAACAAATTACGCGAGTTTAGTACCTCCCCCTAGAAGACATATATCCAGACCCAGAAGAGATACAAAGTATCTCACATTTGCGCGGTAGCTGCAAAGCAGGGCAAGGCAAGCACGCAAAGCTTAAGTCTTCCACTTTTTTGTTTGTTTTTGCACATTCCTAGAGGAAAATTATTCGCGATACAAATGGTATGCAGAGTACATGACAATGGGGTTTGGTGGGTATCTCTCTAGACGGCACCGTGGTAGCTGAGCCGCGACACAAATTCCATCCGACACTACAAGACCACGATCAATAGCACGGTGAAGACCATTAGGAGGCGAGCATAAGAGAATTTTGCTCGATCGGAACCTCATTCAACGAACAGACACTCCGATCGCGTGTTCGCATATTCAAACTGCTGATCGAAACCGACTTGGTTGGAGTCGAGGAGAGCAATAAAGCTTGAGATTTTTCTTTTTCTGTAAAAATCTTTCCCCACTTCTTACTTTGGTGTTGTGTTGTTGTTGTTGCCGTTGCTGCTACTTGAGCGCTAACTTCCGATATCGAAGATCTTCTAGTGTTGTGTAGTGTGTATCACCACCAATCCTCTAAGCAGCGTATGGATCGAAATCTTGGCCAATCAAAGCAGCCTCTCAATTCAGTCGTCGATTTGTATTGGCAGCCCCCGAAAAAACAAAAAAATTTATGTTTTCAGTTTTTATCGGAACCGTGAGTTTTTAAAAGATCGCCGGAAACGACGACGAAAACTTTGCGAGTGTGATATGATACTCATTCGCCAAGAAATTTGTACAATGGAGGCTTCTTTATTTGACGAGATTGAGAAAAAAGGGGAATTTTATCAATTTGCGGATTAAAAGGCTTTTAATAGGAGAAAAAATTGGGATCTGTACGATTTCGCGTGTCCTTTTCGGCACCAACAGAATAATTTGAATGGTTTTTTTTTTGCGATTCTATAGAAACGTTTTAGGTTGTAAGTTTGATTTTCGCCATTTCTCAACTAACAAAATTTAGTTTATAATAAATTTATTTAATTAAGAGTAAATTAATTATTGATAAAGTCAACAACAAAACCGAGACTTTCACTTTTAGTTCAGCTTTATCAAAACAATATCGCAATGCTGACGTTTATCCAAACGGCCAGCAATTTAATGATTTTTTTGCTATTCAGCTTCAGAAAATTAATTGCTATCTACATATATATCACTCTCTAGTTCCGATAAAGCCGGACAGGGGCTCGAGACGAATTTCAACCGATTCGATGAGAATCCCTCTCACTGGTTCCTTTAACCCCTTGTGGGGCATGGGGTGTCAGACGTTTCGTGTGTATGGTTGTGTTTTCAAATAAGCAGGTTACAAGTCTACGCATTCTATCCCAGAAGCAGGGCTTCTCCTTGAGGTGTCCTAAAAATCACCGAGAATGTATTTGTACAGCACATAGATTCTCTCGATCCCGAGGGGTTCTTGCTGGCGCATAGATTTCCCTCATCCTTTCTCAACCTGGCTTGGGACCGGCTACGGAGGAGTTCAATGAGAATAATAATATATAACATAATACTGCGAAGTAAGAAGCAAAATTGATCTAACGAATTGTGCAATATAGAAGCTTTGTTAAGTAGGGACCATCGTCACGTTTTCTGGAAAGGGGTCAAGAATGTTGTTTGTGGCAACCCGAATATACAGAGATCACAGTGAAAAGAGCCTTCACGGACAGGACACACTGTGTATGATGGGACAAGTAAGAGGACAACCAATCAACGAAACGGGAATGGAACCCGAGCCTTTTGAATAAAGATGCCGTGGCTGATCCTATCGAAGATCTTACTAAAATCAGTGAAGATGCAATCCACCTGTTTATCAATGTCTGGTAAAGAGTGAGTAACTTATTATTTGCTGCGTTGAATTTCTGGTTCGAGTCCATCTATTTTTTTTTTGTTCACCATACATTCATATGTCCATTTTTAGGTTTCCAACCTAAAAGATGAAAGAACCCTCAAGGTAAGACTTGAGTGTCTGTCTGTCTGCTTGTACGAGATGTGATCAAAAAGTAACGAGAATTTTTGAATTGTATCTTGTCAATCGAGTTTATTTTTTATTTTTAAGTTAGTAGTACTGTCAGTGATGTATATGACACTTTTTAGCCAGCGACGAGGCTTACTTTGTATTTCGCTAACGAATAAGCAAGACGTACTTCAGTGTGTTTGGGGATTCAGTCTTGGCTCTCCAGAAAACTTTTGAGATGATTGAATATTTGTTCAGCGAAAATTCAACAGCTTGGGAACAAATTTGGCTGCCACACGTTTCATGTTCAAAACATAGCTTGGTATGAGATTCTCATTTTTACAGCAATTTTTTTAATGGTGATTCCAGGGTTGCCAAGAAAATTGTTATATATTGTTAATTTTTATATATATATTCAGAGCCTCAAGTATCAAGGCGGAAGCAACAAGCGTTTGAACCTACGAACGATACCAAAGCAAGCCATATTCAAAGTACAAAGCTGCAAGTACTATACAGAAGTGACAACTTTTCAAAGTGATTCAAAGTGAAATTTGGTAAAAATGTTATAATCCGTGGAATTTATATTATGCATAACATTTTTCTTAATTCCATTTAAAATTTTCATAATTTTCACTCCGTTGAAAACTACAAAATTAATTTTAAAATTTGTTTACATTTCCTCTGTTGGCACTACTGGAATATCATATTTTTCGAAACATGGATATTAAGCATCATTTGATGCTGGTACCAAATGATACTTGGTAATTTTCGTTGTGTTAAACTTACGTTTGATACTCCATACTTGCGTCTCTAAATGTGTTTCAGCTCTTAATGGATTAATGTTCTACGACGCTTAGACCACGCGTCGTCTTCTTTCGATGTCTTCTCGGCCTACCTTAAAGCATCTGTACCACTCATAAAACTTGTGGTTGTGACAAAGCATCGTCGCCTTCTTTAACATTTTGAATGCTTCGCTGCAATTAATTCAGTTTTTTTTACACACAATTTCAGGCAAATTATCACAATTTCAGGCCGAACACATTGAAGTACTACCAACCTAAAAATAACAACAAAACTCGATTGACAAGAGATAGGGCGCGCAATTAAAAAATTCTTATTGCTTATGGCAGGTGTGACCTTCTATGTTAGGGCCGAAGAAATAATTTTTTTTTTAGTTGGTGGTGGGGGGGGGGGGAGGGGGGATGCTAGAATTATTTTATATGCTTTTGAACTATGTCCAAAAATGTCCCCTTTTTCCTATTAAAAATCCGAAATTGCACATAATTTTTCATTCAAACTATTTTTTCTGATTAATTACGAATTACCCCAAAAAGCGTAATTAACCCCCCCCTCGACACACTGGTGGCACATTTTGGGAAGATATTTTCATAAAAAATTCGCATTCAATAAATTTTTTTTTTTTGAGTCATACTGGGATTTAAATTGAGACGAAAAAATCTGGTGTGACTCGCACGCCATTCACACGTTCTCTCGCAGTGCAGCACACCTTAAAACGTATATTTACTTAAAGATCTCATTTGCCGTGAAAATATAATTGCAGCTAATTGTATAAGCCCCGCACGTACTGGAAGGAAGGAAAGAAGACATGAGGGAGAGAACGAAAATTGCCGCCTTAATCGAATTGAATCAAATCTAATCAAAGCTTTGAGAATTCCGATGTATGTACTTAATTTTGGCTGGCAAAATTCAGGTGCGCCAAATCAGCAAGTGTATACGATAACTGTTACAATTCAGTGCTTGGATTTTAGGGTTTTTGAAATAAAATTATATTTGTCGTCTTGAGCGGCCGCCAACCCTTTACATGACAGGGAAATTCCCTTAAGCGCGATACCATTGTTAAGTGCAACACCGCCAGCCAAAGCATCGAGCAATTCATTAATTCCACGAAAGTTTTGCTCACTCAATATACAAGACACTCAGCAAGCACAGCCACGGCGCAGCGCAAGGCAATTGTATCGTATTTTGGCTTCTGCTCAGAGTTCACTTCAAATTCTCTTCAATTTCGGAGTCACCGGCAGTTGTCGTTGCAGTTGCGGTTGTTGCTTTTTCATTCATTCAAAAATTTTGTCGGCGGCTCTCCGGTTGAATTTAAGTTTTTGTTTTGTTTTTTGAGTGTTCCCTCTACTACTTCTTCTTCTTCTTCTACTGCTTGCTCGATTTATTCTGAAAAAGTTCTTTTCTGTGCTTGAATTAAACGACACGATGACGACGCGACGCTTGCGTGTGCTCTCTCTTGATCAGATTCTGCCCAGCACTAACTTGATGACTTTGGACCGACTGTGACGTTGCTTGCTTTGCTTGTTTGTGCTCTGGCTGCCTCGCCTGTCCGCTACTGCCTTCAAATTCAAACTCAACTCAAACACTGAACTGATCACCACTCGCCAGTTTGGTGGATCCGCTCGCGCTACTTAACCTGTGGGGTGGCGTGTGCTAATTTACACCCGATTCGCTCGTGTTGTGTTCGCACGGTTTTTAGTCTGGTTCGGTTTTTTTTATTGTAATTTTTTCGTAAATTTTTTTTGGAAAATTTAAGCAGTTTTTTGGGAAAAAAATATATTTGTGGTTTTTCTTGGTAATTAAAAAAGAAGTGCTCCTTTACAAGTTGTGCGTGATAAACAAATCGCCGCTTTCCGTTGTGTGTCGTTAGTTATGTGCGATTTTTTAAAAACAAAAACATTTTTTTAGTCCTTTTTAATAAGAACTTGAATGCTATTTAAAATATGGTAATAATATGTTTAATGTCTTTTCTTTTTCAAACTGAACAAACTGTTCAATGTGTACAGTAGTGGAAATGCTAGTGCGACTTATTTCAAGAGAAAATAATATCACAAATTGAAAAAGGAAATCTATTACAATCTCAGTAAAAATATACAACATTCGAAAAAAATTGGTGCGGTGTGTCTAAAAATTTTGGAAAATTTATTCCCAAAAAGATAGTGATGTCCTGTACTGTCGTGGTAAATTTGCAAATTATTTTTGCTCTACAACTTTGAAATACATTTCACTGTTTATGCGCTTACTTTTTTGCAAAAATTAAAGAAATAAAACCTGGTATGTCGTGAATTTTATCTAGTTTTATTTAAATTTCAAGGACCACGCAATGATCAACTAGGGAATTCTATGAATTTGTTTTAATTTGTTCAAGCTAATAGATAATCTTTTAAGACTAATAGAAATACACATTTTTGCAGAATTTTCTCTTCAAAGTTAGTGGAATTACGAAAGGATCTATTCTGGGACCGTAATTGTTTTTTGTCATTAATTTTTAATCGATTGGTTTCAAGCTTTTTAACATATTGCGGTACTTAACAGTACTTAAAAAATACTGACAATTTGGAGGTGATATGTGTTGTCTTGGTTTTCTGTAGCCCATTTTACACCGACTATAACACCACCCTTAACTCCTGTCAGTATTTTCGATATCGTCCGATTCCACATTTTTCTTGAGTCCTGTGCAGGTTTCAGTCTGGAGATTTTTTGTGCAATGAAATAAGTGATAACGAGTCAGCCTTCCATCCCGGAGGTAAGAAGGTTCAACCCCCCGCCCCCCCCTCCCTTCAGCCGTTCTCGTCACCTCCGGCGGCAACCCATTTTGTTGACTACAAATTACTATAAAACGCCCAATTTGTGGGTCAACTTACAACCGTTGTCACGAATTCTCCCGCCAATGTCCTGAATGAGGTTACGGAAACTAGAGAGAGAGATAGCGTTGGCTTTGGATGCCTTTCCCGTCATAGCCTCTTAGTCTATATAGGCCTTTGTTGGAAATAACCTCCGGGCAATGAATATTCAGAATCCACCGAAGACATCAATTTACAAAGGCTTTCACCTTAGATATTATTTGACAGATAACTTTCCATTATGAGCAGCCGTACAACAAAACATATTTTCGGTTTAGTTGTAAGTAAAGTAGAGATAACGTATTGGGCTTCCATTATGAGGGTCTCCACCTGTGGCGACCCATGATTTTTTTTTCTGAAAACAATTTATTCTAAAAGGCATTTGCGTGTAGCAGAATAATATCGTTGGTTCAAAATACACCGTGAATTGTAGGCACACTTCCAATCGAAGGTGGCCTTCACTCGCCTCGGTTACGGAATCTAGAGAGATAGGGTTTTTAAGGTAAGCACATATTTGTCGATCCTTTCAAATATTTTAAATTTGTCTTTGTTATTTCAAGTTGACATTTATAGCAGGTATCTTTAGTTATTCTACTATATTTCTTAAGCCTTTTAGATAATTCGTCATAACTTTATTTCCATATATTTCGGTATTAGGGGTTTTAGGGGGTTAGGGGTTTTTAAGGTGCAAATTCGGTGTCCATTTGTCTGTCTGTATGTCAGATTAGAGTAGATTTTTTTTTGTGATAATGCCAATGCTCAGGGGATGCCCTATAATTCTAAAGCACAGCCTTGGCAGGAAAACAGGTTTTAAAGGACTTCTGAAAAATTTCCCATTTATTTTTTCATTTATTCCATATTTCCCTGGTAAAAAATTTGCCAGCGACATATCTGGTTGGAATGTGGAATAAATGGGAATAAGTGGGACTAACTTCGAAACAGTTTTATAAACACGACAAAGGCAAGGATTGAAAAAAAAACATTATAACATTAAAGTCATTTCATAAGAACTTTCCGCCGGCGAAACCAAATCTTTTTTGACACACTTGTATTCAGTATTTTTTCGAATTTTTTTTTCGAACTGTTTAAATTCTACAATAAGGGCTCCTTATTTCAAAAAAACTTTTTCAAAAATTCTCATCAGCTTTCGCAACATTTTTTAGTGTATTTTTGTCTTATTCTTCTTCTGTATTAAATAATTAAAAAAAAAACTGCAAACCTTATTGTGTGCAGTGGATAGTGCGTTTTATTAAAAATAAATCAGTTGACAGTTGATGTACATAGGAAAAAAGTTCTGTGCGTGTGTGTGTGTGTGTAAAACATACAACAACAACAACAAATAATTGTGATGGAAACGAATTTGAAAGATAGTTAACAAAAAAAAACCTTTGTATGTATGTCAACATATTAAGAACATCTTATTGGAATATTTAAGGGGAGAGAAGAGAGACAACCAAGGAAAGGTGAGTGAGATATGTTTTTGTTTCTATTTTACTTTTCTTATTAAAAGAAATTTCAACGATAACGAAAATGAGCACCTATCCTGTGGTCGGTTTTATATGTATACTATGTTTCAAGATTTAAGGAACGATTTTTCAACGTTGTTTATTTAGTAGGAATGGGTTATAATAATCTACGATATTGTATGAGAAAAAAACTTAAAAAAGTCCAGCACATGACAAACAAATTTATGTCATTTCTTATGAATCGAAATCTGTGGCTGAAGAATTTGCAAAATTAGTAAATTGCTGCATTCCAAACTACTAGAAATTACGAGTCGTCCGTCGGTGAAGTAAATAGAGGTTCTGCTGACAACAGATTACGATAAAAAGGCCATTGGGGGCTGCAGGGTAATGTCAGTGGTTCGGAATAAACCTTAAATTGTACGTACACTTGTAATAGTTGTCTCGAATCTGGTGAAGTTCTTCTCCCACCTAATGCCCTAGGCAAGGGTTTACGAGAAAGTTTACTTAAGATATTGTTGTATAGTTTTTTTTTATCAAAAATGTTCGTTTTTTAATGTGTTTACTTAGCATTTTACATATCTTGCTTGTCAGGTCATTGGCATACTATATGCATGGTCGTCAATTCATCTTCTAGGCAAAGCTACATGTATTATCCCTAATAAATCTCATTTACTTCAGAGTCAAGAGTCCCGTCAATCTCTTTAAAGTTTTGCGATCTAAAGTCTGATTAGCACTTCGTACCATTGTCTTCAGTGTTACTTTATAGCCTATTTCTCAATCAGCGCTCTTCTTAAAGCAAGGTGCTTCCGGACCTTGAAAGTCTGAATCAGCTTCTCGTTTAACGATACCTTCGTCTTGCTTTTAATTCCTACATGTCCCTTTACTTTAACCAGTGTCATCCTGTTTAAGTAACACTCTTTAAATTTTAGAATTCACTTTAAAGCGAGAGATACAGGATAATAGGACGAATATCTCAGCTTGATATACCGTGGTGTACTTCCCCAGGCTTAATTGATATTCCTCTGCCCACACACTCTTCCACATTGTTGTAGAGCTCTGCTTTCCTGTTTTTACTGCTTTGCCTCCTCAATACGTCTTTTTTAGGTTACCATCGAATCGCACCATGCTGCCCCTACCTGACCATTCCAGACACCTTGATTTCGGTTCCAAAGACCCCGGGATAAAGTCTAAAACTTGCCTTTTACTACAAGAAGAGAAAATTCTAGGAAAAATTAGGATTACACTAACCGTAATCGTGCTGCCGGAACTTAAGCAGCCGCACTATAAAATTTATGATCCTTCGATTATTTTTAACTTTTTACCGAACAGCACCGTAAAATTTACGTGACTCATCAAATTTACTGTGCGATTTAGGAAAGAATTTTTCACCAGTCCGGACATTTTAGTTGTTCTTACCACTTCATGCCTGTCTTACTTCTAGCATTATATTAAAGCTTCTAAATTCCAAGCAGATACATAGCTTCTATTAAAAATGCAAGAAAATCTATAGTGAGTGTCACAATAAAGTCATCACGTTCCGTTCCATTCCTCATTTTTTCTCAATGAGTGACAATAATAACGTTACGTTCCGCTGCTTATGTCAAAAGGAGTGATAAAAGGTGTAAATTTCAATTAATTGATTTTAAGTATACCGCGAACTTAAGTTTTTAAATAAAAATTTCCAATCAGAAAGGTTACTTTCGGCAAACACTTGGTGGAAGTCATTTACTTAAAAATAAAAATTCATGAGGCACTAAGAAAAAATTATTGCTCCTTGTTTGTTGAAGAAAATCAAGTGCTTCATACTTTTTCATTTTTAAAAATGTTCACCAACATAACAATGTACCTACCTAGCTAATAAAATTTAAACAAACCAGTTGGCCAATCTTAAATGCCTCGTTCCGTTCCATCCAGAAAATTATGACATTTTTCTGTGGTGCCATTGTAATTTTATGTACCTATCAAATTATTTAGGGAATGGAACGTGGGGTTGCAATTTTCCTTTTCAATTGAAAAATTTAACCTTATTACTTATCAAAATTTTAGTGGAAGATAATCGATCCTCTTACCAATAGTTTTTCGAAACTAGCTAAGTACTAGAACAAATTTTATCTCTTATAGACAATAACTGTGAAGCAACCTTTCTCTAATTTTTCTAGGGCTTCATTCCTTAACAGTAGTAGTAGAAGACAAGCTTCGAACAAAACGACAAGCATTTCCTGTCATCTAATTCCATTTTTCATTAAAATGGCAATATCGATGAGAGAAAATTTCCCAAATGGGAAATACTCTCAGTAAACTCTTATGAAGTTTTAAATATAATTTCGTCCAAGTCAAAAAAAAGTGGCAATTTGTTAATCAACGTCCTCCTATACGAATTTCTTGACCAAAAGGAAACTAGTTTTCCTGAAACCTAAGAAACGGCTTCTTGCTCACTGAATTTTGAAAATAAGAAAATATTATTTTACAGCTGGAAAGAATTTTTCTATACAAATTTTCTACAGTATTGCCAGACTACTTCTTTCATGATTGAGCAGGGAAATTTACTGTTTTTCTACTTAATATTTATTATATGTTTAAATTTTACATTGTTTCTGCAAAAGTGGCTATTTACATTTGCCTAGAAGAGTAGAAATCGTTTGCGGTACCGATCAGAGGATAAGAAGAATATGTCTTATTCTGTGAACGCAAATGATTTCTAGGATTTCTAGGAAAAGTGTACGTTTACGTTTTTAAATGTGATGCGTTAGTCTATATATGTAGTTCTACAATTTAAATATTCTAATACGACATAATTTTGAATTATTCTAGTGGTCCTTACATAATTATACATACAATAAATTGATTCACACAAATCACTACTCAATTCTTATTGTTTTTTTCCAAAACTTTGCCCCGAAAAATGTATCCTTGCTTAGTTGCAAAAAAACTAAATCTCTTCGTCTACTAGTAGTGATTCTATACTTAATTTTTGTCTGATATTACCACATTTAAAAATCTTCAGTTTCATGTAAATTTCAATTAAAAATTTCCCAAGTAAAACATGTGCGAAAAAATAAACAAAAAACTTATCGATCACTCAAAAATCACATAAACAATAATTTATTTTTTGCCGACAGTGATCCAAAACTCGCTTCGCTATGAATTGCTTGCCCTTTTTTTACAACAGCCCAAGTCAGTGTAATGGGGTCCCATCAATTCAAGACCCGAGCGTTTCCCATTAATGAAGTCATAATAAAAAAAAAAAATAAAAAAAAAATAAAACCTTGCGTCGATCAAGGCGAGAATAAAGAAGAATGTGTACGCTAGAGCGTAGCTCCAATTTTACCAGAGAAAATTGAACTAAATCGAAATTTTATTGGAAATTATGTCAAATTATCGATTCTTTTTAATTTTCTTGCGTTCCCCTTTCCTTTCGCCAGCATCCCACGTCTCTTCATCTTCAATTTCTTTTTAGCATAAGAAAACATACAACCGAAATTGTAAAGAAAGTTTATTCGTTTTGTTGAGTTTAAATATTCTATTTATTCTGAATCTGTACTGCAGTTTAATGTATTGACAAACATCTACACGAGATACATATATAGGGAAAAGCTCTGAGGTTGGCAAATGAATCTCAATCGGTCCAAAGCCAGAGGGCAGAGAAGCAAAAAAAAAAGAAAGAAATACAATTTCAAGCGGGGAGGGAAGAAAATCATTACGCCCCAATTAAGTCTGATTAGTTGAAGTTTGTTTGATTACGTTGACGTGAAGTTGTCTCGTTTGTTTAGCGCGCTATTTTACGTTGGCGGCGGCTAAACAAGCTAAGTTTTGCTTACGAAAATGTTCCTTTTAATTTAAAATTTGCGAAATTTCTTTGAATGCATTATACAGTTGATTCGGATTTTAGCAAGATAATTACCTTAAGTACACAATGTTGACTATAGATTATCCGTCATTTTGATTTAATTGTTAATTATATTTCTGATTTTTTTTCCTTCAAATTGATGTGCTGAGAAATTATTTGTCAAACTCTAAATTTAATATTTTGGGGGACTACTATTGCGTAATGAAAGTGCCTCCTACTTTCTAATTAATGAGCTAAGTAATTTAAAAAAAAATCTATATTTTTGAAATTCTACTTTAGTGTTCTCAAGGATAATAAAAGTAGGTGATGATTGTAAAGTTATTTAAAAAAAAATCGCAGCAGGTTGGGTGCTCAGATCTGTTCCCTTTTTTATATTTAAGTCCATGGAAATTTACAAATTAGACGAAATTTAGACTACTTGGACGTCTGATTAAAAATCCTTACTTCCTTTCGTGTGCTCAGTAGTTTTTTTTTTTTTAAATATTTTTTTCTTTTTGTTACACTTATTATTATTACACTAATTTTTGCACTCAGTTTTTACCTACTTTCTATTCTATTGTACCTTTTTCTCTTCTTATTGCTTAATCTCCTCATTTCACACCTATTACTTTAAACTTCTTTTCACTTTAAATCTTTCTCATCACTCCTTCCTCTTCTTTTTCCACACCTATTTTATGCAGACTCTATTTTTATTTTTATACTCATTTTCTCACACATCCTCTTCATACAGTTCATTTCCTCTTGTTAGATCCTCCTCGTTTTCTCTTTACAATTTTCTTGCATACTTCCTTAAATGTGATCTTATATTTTCTACATTTTCTTTTCTTCTTACACCTCCTTTCCTTTCTAAGCTTTTTATTCTTTTCTTTTTCATATCCTTCGCATTTTGTATTTCCTAAACTTACTCTTACTTTTACGTACACTTGGATCGGTCGTCTTCCTCTTAAATCTGTTTTTTTTAGCCTAGCCTGTAGTTTTTCTTATTATACTTTCTTCTTCTTTTCTTTCTCTTTTCCTGTTATTTATGCGCTTTCCTCCTCCTTATACTATATGACTACTTTTCTTACACAGCATTCCCTTTATCAATGAGTTTCGCCTCTTTTTACACTTTTTTTTTTACATATCACGTTTTCTTATTACAACCCTTTCTTTTCTTATTATTTAGTTTTCTTCCCTTTTATTTTATTTCGTCTTTTTACTCGACTGCAGCGAAGCCAACAAGTAGGGTTATGTGGTTCGCCATATTGTATGTATGTATGCATATGTATGTCCAATTCAATGTTCCCTTGTAAAGTAAAAACTGCTAGACCGATCTTGACACTGGATTCGTCTTAGCACTGCGAGTATCATGAGAGTATATCACGTCACGAAAATTCAATATGGCGGACGATAGATGATACTTATAGGCTTATAACCACACAATCCCACGAGCGCTCTTCCCTCGCGCTCGCCCCTTCCACTCCAAATAAGCAAAGTATACCGTCTGCCTTTCTTTAAGATGGTGCTAGTTACCTACCATAGGTGTTGTTAAGGGATTAGGCCACTCTAGAGGTTGAAAAATAGACTTTTTTGAGGATTTTTCTTTTCAGAAAAACTATAAAATAATTCGAGATTATAAAAAAGAGTGTTTATCATACATATCAGTGACTGTATACAATAATTTTTTTAAGCGATTAATTTAAAAATGCAGCGTTTTTGCGATGACGTCTCCGTTTTTTTAGGGTCCACGGTCGGACAAACGCTTCTGTAATTTTTGAATTATGATGAGCCAATGATTTGTTTTTCGATTATATATAACAGCTATAGAAGCAGGTAGGATTTTTTTTCGATATATTGATTTTTGGCCAAATGGCGCACTTCTAAAGTGAAAAGTGGAAAATTTGCCTAAAAAATCGTCAGAAAAAATCCTACGTACTTCTATAGACAATGTATTTTTAAAGATACCTTCAAAATTTCAAGTGAATCGGTTGAAAATTGTCTGAGTTTCCGGCCAACTTGAAAAATACAGTTTTGAGATAAACGCGTTAGAAGTTTTGAGTAGTCGAAAATCATGCATAATTTTGCAATACCTTTAATCTTCTTAAAATTCGAAAATCGAGTACTTAGAGATTATTCCCGGCCATAATCTTTTGAGACATAATGTTTATTACATCTACTTTTGGCAAGAAGCACACAGCACAAGCACAAGTAAAGGAGAAAAATCCGAAAATCTTAATTTGTAGTTTTATCACATGAAAAAATATTACGGAATCCTCGGTGCGCGAGTCAAACTCGCATTTGGACGGTTTTTTTTTAATAATATTTTTTATTACATCTACTTTTCTCACACCTCCTCTCCTGCTTACACCTCGTCCTCGTATTTTAATATCTCCTGCTCTACTTATACCTCTTTTTATCAATCATTCTATTCTCTTTTATGTCTTCTTCTTACGCTCTTACTCCTTACATTTCTTTAGTCGTTACACTTTTTTACTCCCAATATCTTTCACTTATTAATGCTCCTATCCTCCGTATATCTCTGTCTTTCGCTCCCGCCCCCAAGCGAAAATTCAAAAAAATATCAAAATTTTATTAAATAAAATTTATTCTCAATTCTTTTGACAATAACAAAGAAATCTGCCTCGATCACGACAGTTTAAATTGAATTCATTACACAATAGGATCACGGGCATTGCACGAAAACAGATTCCCGAAATATGAAAAAAAAACGAAAGGATAAAAACCGATAAGAATCTTTTCCTCCGATTATCCTTGGGTCCAGATGATCATGTTACATCACTTTTGGCTATGTTTGCACAGCTTCTCAATCAGGCGTAAGAAAAACGGCTTCCTTTTGAGTAAATTCTTTTCTTTCGCTTGTTTTTTGTGAGGATTTTCGTCTTTGCCCAAGGAATGAGGGATCAAAGCCGTCTTTTACCCCTTTTGTTGTATTGTCAGGGGTCTTCAATTAATTCAATTCCTAAACACCAAAGGTAGTACACCCGTTTGCAGGTATTTTTTTTCATCGTTGTTGCTGCTGCTGCTGCTGCTGCTGTTGCTTGCAATGGGTAAAGGGTTTGTTCACCTGGAAGTTCGTTGGATTCTTGTGAATTAAAAAATAATTTTTTGTTAGGTCCTCAACCATCATTGAATGGATTGTTTTTTTTTCGTAAAGAAGTAGAACCTTGTTGCAATTCTTATGATATATAAAAGTTTAGTGAGTTTCCATCTTACGTCCTTTTTATAAGGTGTTGAGATTGACTAACAGCTAACCCTTAGTAACTTGCTTATTGACCTTAGAGATTTGCTCATACCCGGAATCTAATTGTCCTGCATGTTCAGCAATATCATTTTAAAATTCATTACGTTGCCCTATCTGAAATTGTATGCGATGTTACTATAATTTCTCATATCAAAATTTTTTATGCAAAGAAAAATATCAGCAGCGGCAATGGGATTCGCCTTAAGTAATTTTGTTAGTATTACATTAATTACTGGGGCTTTATCGAGTTCCATCGGCCAGCCACAGCCGGTGGTTCTTCAGGCTCGGATGTAGAGGTATTCGAAGATCAAAAGGACTTCTAAAAATAAAAAAAATATTTTCTCCACCTTCGCAGTTATCGGTCGGTGTCTCTTACAGTGTGAAACTGCCATTCTTAAGATATCACCGGATAAAAGAATCGCTTTGGATTGGGACGAGTTAATTACTTTGATTTTGCTTGATTTTTATGGCTTTTGGTTGTATTGATCATTATATTCTCCTTCGCAAACTTTCCTCATATTTGAGGTTTGATACATTGGCCGTTCAAATGAATAATAAATTCCTCGCAGGTCGTTCGCCACAGGTTAAGACCGACAACACATTCTCCTCCCCGCTTCATTATAAAAGGTGTGAATCAATGATTAATTTTAGGTCCTTTAATGTTATTTATCTGTTGTCACTGATCCACGGCACGACTGTTCATCTCTATGAGGACAACGTACAATCATATTTAAGCCGGCCAATGGGACACATTGAGGACTGTTTAGCAAGCATAAATTCTAACCTGTACAAAATATACACATAGTTCCAATGTAACCGACAACTATTACAGTTTATCATTTTTCTAAAAGCACGATTGAGCAGTCTGATGTGGTGTTAAACGTCTGTTCACTACTAACGTTAAAAAAGGGTTACAAATCTTGGGACTACTCTGAATCAGCAAATGAAATGTTGATTTATGGTGGCCTGCACAGGCTGAGACTCTCAGCGAACATTTTTCCCGTTAGTAGTCGTCTAAAATTGGTTAAAGTGTTGTGTTTGGTAGTATGATCTTTCCGAAGTTAGATAGCACCTGTGGACGTAAAATGGAAGTTGCTTTTAATGACTGCATTCGCCTCGTTTTCGGACTACGGAGGTTTGACTATATTTCATTGTTCCAGTTACATTTGCTCGATTGTACATTATCTTCTTATCTAAATGTAGGGCTCTCGGTTCCTTTTACAATCTACTTCATTTTAATAAACCGGAGTACGTCATAGCTTTTTTTAATTTTTGTAAAATGCTTTCAGCGCAATAGAAATCTTTTAATACCATGCTTCTATAAATCGGTCATGGAAGGTTCCTACTCTGTCCAAATCATTCGGTTATCACTTAACCTTTGTCTGAAAACTTCTGTAAGTAATTGTTTTGACTTAAAATTCGTCTTGAAATATTCAATCTAATTTGATGTTATTATTATTATCTGGATGTATCCACACTTGTCCCACAGAGTCCGATCGTAGTTCATTAACATCATAACAAAGTCAATCCGAGGTATCTGAAGCGTGCTAGACGTTTTGTATGTAGTGATACACGGAAAGAAAATTCCATAAAAAATTACGGTACTGCCATTAATTTTTATCATAGGCAATTTTTACGGAACAGCACCGTAAAATTAATGTAATCACAGAGAATGCATTTCTACAGCGAATAGATTCTCGACGTTCTGGCTGCCGCCTCCTCCTCCTTTCTCAACTTTGTTGGAAGTTACTCAAAAAATTCTATTATCAAATTAAGAGGGAACAGTACCAAATGTTTGCCCCAAGTTTGGCTTTAAATTTAATTTTGCTTTGTTTTAAAAATTAGCGAAATAGAACCTACCTTTGTGCGTGCACATTTTGTTTAAAAAGGCAACAAAACTGGACCAGAAAAACAACACTACTTTTCGTTTTCATGTAGATTCCCCCGCCTAAAGCTTTTAACCCTAATTGCGATAGTTTTGGCGTACGTTCTTGGCCGGCAGGCGGCTGTCAACGTCTTTTTTTGTTGTTGCTGTTTTAATAGGTTTAAAGCGCACGTGTTACATGAATTTTGGATTACGCATGCGCGCCTGCATTCAATAGACACTAGACACTCTTACAAAACAAAGCAAAAACCACGACTAGAGTAGTAAACCAGAGTCTGGGTTTTAAACTGGACATGCAGTCGTCATATCACGATAAAAACGCGTTGTTGTTCGGTTTTTGTGAAAAAACACGTTTAAAAAGGGATTTTCTCCGACACCAGCACAACCACCAACAACAATGACAAAATAAAACTTTTTGCAGAACAAGATTCAATTTTGATAGAAACAAGATTTTTTTTTGTGTTTGTTAAATTTCGAGTGTTTCGGTTTAGGTCCAGGTGTGTATAGAGTTTTCGTTTAAAAATCACAGTCCACCACCCCATAAAACACCCTGGGGTCCAAGCGATACACGAAACATAATTTTCTCGTGCAATCTGTCTCCGCTGTAGTGGCTCCTTTTTTTCTGCTCTCTTCCTCTTTCTGTAGAATTTGTGTGTTTTTGACTCACTTCCAGTATTATTCTGTGGCGGAAATTGTGCCCATAACAAAAGATATTCAAATGAGGTTTCATTTGCGTTGTGTACTTTGTGTCCAAGCTCGGTTGTTTCCCTTCATATCCAATCCTTTCTGAAGGTTCAGTTCGGAACGACGAAACCCTTTTACTCTGTTCCGTTCTGGTTTGAGTTGGGCTGCGTAATCGTTGTTGTTTCATTCGTTAAATTGTGCGTCACGTTCGTTTACCAATTTGGAATTATTTTTAGTTTTATTTTTGAAGATAATTTTACGTCTAGGCCTAGCCGGATTTGGTTCCAAAGAAGGTGTAAGGACAAGGTTGGGTATGGGGCTTGTCTTTGTGCTCTTTAGTGCTATTTACATGAGAAACAGAAACAGTTAGTTACAAGTAAGGTGGGTTGATTGATCTTTACCTTTTTCTGATTATCGTGTATAACTGAATTTGAAATTTGACTCTCCCCTCGAACCCGAACTTGTGTGTTCTTCTCCTCATCCCTGTCGACGTTTTAACCCTGAGCACAAGAATATCAACGCATTTGCATAATCATACATCTGCGCAAATAATTTTCATTCGAAGAGGTCCCTACCTTCTATTATTCTGGGCTACATGTCCTCCTTTCTCTTCTGGTGGTTCTTGGTTTATTTAATTCGTTTTTTTTTCTCATGTGTAGGTATATTTTTGGATTTTCAGCAGCCTTGTCGGTTTTGTATCGGCGCGCACTTCTGCGAGTACACATAATTCTTCAATATATTTTTTTGTGCTCAATAGAAACAATATTCCTTTCAGGAATTTGCAATAACCTTCTTCCTCTACATAGATTGGTCGGATCCCAAAGCGTCTATTTGATTCTGCATGTTGTTAACAACTTTCCATGATCTGCATACATATACACAAAGATACTTAACAATATCAAATTGATGCCAGAACTCCGATAAACGTTCCAAAGAATGCAATTTACATAAATTGTATGAAAATTTTAATATCTTTCTTGTAGTGTCCCCTTCTCGGGTATGGCCCCACTGCTCCACAATCGTTTCTCTCCTTTTCGTATAGGAATTTTGATTTCCTTCTTTTTTGTTTTATTTTAAAATTTTTGTGTGTGATTATGTTGGTACCGCTGTTGTTTGTTCATTTTTTTTTATCTTCCATTATGATTATGTTCGATATCTGCATAAAATTCTCTCGCGATTGTGAATGTGGCCAGAAATGTAATCGTAATAAGATTGAATATGCGCATTGCGCATGACAAAAAGGAAAGATATTCTATTGCCCGATGCGGCAAACTTAGTCTCCCTCATCCCCCCCCCTCAGAACTTAGTGTCACTGTTTTGCCGCCGCTGCTGTTGATGCTGCTGTTCTTACTTAGATAATGTTCAGATTCATTGCAACAGAAGATGCCAGTGTGATATCCAATTTTATTAGACGCTATGACATTTATGGGAAAGGAGTCTATCGTGATATAGTGCGGCCGTAAAATCGCATCAATATCCGACAAAATTTACGTTTACCTTCCTCTTATATGTATGTGGTGCCCCATGATAAACAACTCATTGAGTTTGTGTTTTATGCTATTTTAATGATTACAGAAGGATTGGAAATGACGGCCAGTAAGAGTGCAAGAGTGGGAGAGAGAGGATTTGCCCATGGGGTGCAAGTAGTTTTGTGTGATTTTTTGTTAGTGGAATGGTTTTTAATTGCAAAAGATAGGGCAAAAAAAGTGCGTTTATTTTTGTTCAAATTTCTCTCGTCACACTTTTTTGCTTTGTGATTTAGTTCAATACATCTGCTATTAAGGAAAAGAATACTAATCAAACTATTCAAACTTTATTGTCCCTTTCTTGGCAAGCATTTTTTTATATAATTATGTAATGGTAAAGCAATATGAAATTTTTGGTTCGCAAGTTTGCAAGTACTCACAAAAAGCAAGCAACATGCAACTATCTGCCTTCGCTCGGTATTATGCTTTTGGTGTTCCTGACGGTTCTTGTGCAAATGATGAAATGGTGTTTGTTTTCTCCACTCTTGCTGTTCTGGTGCTGGACGTCTCTTCTGTTCCATTTTCATAATATCCTTCGGTTGCTGCTTTGTTCCCGGAGACCGACAAACGGGCCAGTGGTGTGGCCATTGACTTGATGATTCAAGCCTTACTGGATCTGTGATTACTGCTGGCATTCTAGGTGACATCAATATTGATATTAATAATGATATTAGTGATGATGACGGCAATTTCACATACACTTTTGATTCTGTGATAAATTCTCGTGGGAACTTTATAGAAATCAAAAGAGCAAATGTTTAACTCATCCAAAACTCAATGTTGTTTAATGGCCCTTAAAGAACACCCAGTCCACCTTCAACCTCTTTCAGTTCATCTTGGCCTTTCTGAACAATACTTCACTTCGTCTGATTTGGTTCTCGGTACTAGACTCGACGCTTGCGCACATACTGCAAAGACCCTGCCATATATGTGAACGATAATATATGGTAGGGTCTGCGCAGTATGTGCGCGTTAGACAAAGTTCAAAGAAACGGCTCTTAAACTTTTTGGCGATTCCATGTCGGTTGTTTCTCACTCTTCTACCGCTATTTTTACGGCCATTCTTTCTCTTTCTCTCTCTCTAGAGTCCATAATCCATTGTGGGTCATGGGTCGGGAGAAGAACTTCACCCGATTCGAGACAACGATTGCAAGTGCACCTACAATTTAAAGTGAATTCCGAACCACTGGCATTTTCTCCGCAAATCCCATAGCGTAATCGATTGCCAGCAGAAAACAACTATTGGTCGCCGCCGGTGGGATTCGAATCTGAGACCTCCGAATTAGTAAGCCAACACGTTGGCACTGAATCCACTGAAGACTCTACGGCAATTGTTCTAACGAAATTGCTATCCTGATTCTTTGTAGACACATCACAATGCGCAATACAAGAGCTTCAATTCGCTCCGACGGAGTTGGATCAATGGATGAGTGGCACGATCAAGAATCATGTCATGGATACAGGTTCGAGCCTCAGTCTGCCACGAGTTTTTAATTTGTAATAAATTTAGAAATCTACCACATCTCTGGGCTGTTGTCAAGCAAAAACAAGGCTGTGCTGTCATTATCATAAAAAAAAACTCTTGAATAAGCTGGACTTCGTAAGCAAATAATGAGCGCCAAATAATAGGTTAATAATTACTTGCGAATAAGTTCAAATAAATTGAAAATCAAATAAAAGTTTATTCTAAAAAATTTTTTTTCGAATTTTGAAAAAGTCGTTATTTGGTTGAAAATTTATCAAGCGCATTAGTGTTGCCAGTGTCAAAATAAGAAAAACTAAAAAAAAACTACAGATGACTCACCCTTTAGATATAATGATTGACCCCCATCTTAGAATGATAGCTTGTACTGTAGTCGACGCACCGAGCTAGACCAACGAGACAGAAACAGAGAATTGATCTTACACTTAAGCCTGGAACACAATACGTAGCTGATGATGTACCTTACTCAAAAATGTTAAATTTCACGCTCGCCAAAAGTTAAAAGAGATGCAAAACTGGGCCAGAGTGACAGCTTCCCATTGGACCTCCATCTTTGAATTTCCATACTTTTAAGCTTTGACAGGTCTGGCCATCGAGCGCCAATGCCACATTGTGTTCCACACTTTAAGTCGAGGATCCAAAGCCTGATGCGTCTCATCTTGTCCGTTGAAGTTTAGACCTTCTAGCAGTGCCTAGCGATCATCTTTACTAAGGGTTTCGGGCACTTCAGCACATATCGTCTCAAAATCGTTCAGGCGAAATAGGTGTTTGAACATATGTACTTTGTAGGTACCTAGGGTATATCATTAATTGATGACAGGGAAGTACAGTGATACTTTTGGTCCCTGTACCACTCCATTGAGTACTTGGGAAAGTTTTGATATGTAGCTTTTGCTTACGAACAGTCGAGCTAAATCTGCCCACATGTACTTGTGGTAAACTCTATCGAAATTTTTTTCGAAATCGACGGATAAGGGCCAATTCGACGTTTAATTCAATAATATTTAATGTGTAAGAAAAACATTTTTAACAGTATGCCTCTTCCTCGTAACGAGATGATTGGATCTGATCTTATTACTTTTACGTGTAACCGCGACCTTTCGGTGTCCCCTAAAAATATTTGTATTTACCTAAAAGCACCTCACCCACCCGTTGTCCCTTTAAGCGGAAATTTTATTCATCCAGGAAATATTTTGCAAACATTCACAACAGTACCAATTAAACAAAACGACACCCTCTTTCCTCTCTGTCGTTTCATTTTATTGTCGAGCAATTGCAGATACATTTCTGTGGCATCCGAAGTGGACCTCGCATAGAATTATGTTCTTGTAAAAAACCAGAGAAAAGATCCTAATCTCTTGCGATGCGATCTTTTTCTTCTTCTTCTTTACTTGATTGTTATTGCCCCCTTGATTGTGTAGTTAAGCCTGAATGTGAAAGACGAAAAGGACGGACGTCTTCAGGGCCTATGTGTACATGTATTGTATTACTCCCGAGGCAAACTATTTTGTATTTGTTTTTATTTTTTCTAGAAGTTAAAGGAACTGCGAAGGAGGCCGGCATTGCAAGTGATTTAACTACACATTTCATGTGCGCAAATCTTCAGTTCTCTGTAAACCGTGGTCAAGATACAAGATAGAAACTGTATATCTATCGAACGGTGTACATAGTGCTTGTGGAGATTCCTTTCTTATGGTCCCTTTTTCGTCCCTTTAAAATATCAATTCGAGAGTTGGAGATCTTTGGGACTCCCTATTCCATTGCTTTGTCGGATTTGGCGCACCACCACTTAATGTGGAAGGTCGCATGAGTTGAGTTGACTGAACTCTTCTATCACTTTCTTAACCTTAATCTTCCTGGCAAAAATATTAAACAACCACCAGTTGATGAGATTAGCTTGCTAGGATTAACCTAAAATTCAATCGCGGAATACAACGCGGGGTATGAGAGATGGAAAATGCTCGAATGGAAATGAGAAAGGAATCTTTACTTTTTTTAAGTCATTAAAATGGGGCCCTATTTGCAACCTCTTCTGTCTCTATGTACCCGTGGAGATATTTATTATGCCGCGAAGGAGTCCGTGGCCACTGTGCACCTCATTCAGCAGATTTAGTTTCTTTTAAATGCAATTCAACGAGGATCTTTTTTTTTTATCGATATGCTGGTTGAGTTCATTCGTTTCGATTGCGCTTGCGCTTGCTTGCTTGAAGCTCATCCTCTTCTTTTGCTTCTTCTTATTTTTCTACGACGATGTCTTGTTGCTGTTTTTCCCTTATACAGCTACTACTTGCTCGTACTCGTTTTATTGTGCAATTTTATTGCAAAAATAATAACATCTCACTAACAGATGATTTTATGAAGTCGATTTATGTAAAGATTTTTGTTTGGCCGTTAACAGATGGCCATTTATATCTCGACGAAACAAATATCTTCAGGTGAATTAAGGCTGGGATTAAGTTAAATACTTCGGTTTTTTTTCTAGATCCATAAAGTTGAAATTTTTGGTTTAATGAACTCAAATTGCATGAAGTTTATATTGCTGCTATTTTATAGAGATAAATAGTGACTTTAAAAGTTATTGATCAAGTTCTGTTTGACATTCTTGGTGTATGTTTTAATCTTTTTGTCAATTTTAGTAATAGAGAATTCCTGAATCTCGATGAACTTTACAGTCAAATTTGTTGTGCCTTAGAAGGTGAGGTTAGGTTACGGTCGTCCCGCATAGGCCAACCGGGTCCATAGCGCTACTACAATCAGATGCCCTACGTCCTACGGGTATCGAGCTGTACTCTGCTGTTCGTGATTACAGATTGCAGAGCTCTAGGTTTTCCATTTGAGTTCGTTGAATCCAATAGCTTCGCTGATATTAATTGAAACACCTGTTTCCAGCCATAAACTCAGCCTGAAAGACGTTGCAGTCAAAAGTCTGTAGGACGAGTGTTAATTTTTTGACAAAATACTGTTGCCCCTATTCCCGAGCTCACTTTAGAGCTCTGCTCGAAAAAAAGGTTGTAGCTCCTTGACGTGTCTTAATGCTACTCCCTGCTGTTATTCAGTGTTTCCGTAACTGCGGCTGAGTTATTATCGTGAAGGCTTATCTGCATGATCCTCAGCATCGCATCTGTGCATGCCGAGTGCATCCCCGTTAGAGACGGAATAAGAGCTAGTCTGGTGGCTGCCTTAGTGAGAGTTTCCGGACCCAGGTCTTTTTCTCGTTTGGGTCTCTGGGGTGTAATTTCTTCAGACGATATACGCAACCTAGGCCCTATACTATCTTCCCAAACTTGGGGTAGGACCCCCCCCACCCTATGCAATATCATTTTGCCACCTTTTTGATCTCTAAATTTTTGCTTGCCAATTTTGCCGGTGCCTTAATCGTCGATGGTGCCGGTGCTAGTTTTGACTTAGCGCTTTGCATCTTTTGGCTGTATTAGGTTTCTTGCCGGGATATCACTAGCATCCTCAGCTGACCTCTGCCTCCACTTTACAGCCATTTGTCTAAAAACGTTAATTTGACGTAGATTATTCTGCCTTTAAAGAAAGCTCTGCGTTTGGCCACCGCATCCCTCGCCCAAGAGCTTTTCATGATCTTCTGAAGTCCAGCGTTGCTTCGCACCTTGATCAGGACTTAGAGGTCAAGTGCTTGTTAGCATCCTTCCCTTGGAAAGGGGCTCGCAGAAGCGTGTCCTCATCGGGTATTTACGCTTACCCGACACAAGTCTGCTTCGACATGGGCACCGGTAGTGGGCGTGTTGGAGGTGCTTGTTTAATCATAATTTAGTTAATTAACAATTCGTATCGCTTTGTGTCTCGAGTATAAAGTCTCTTTCTCTCTCTCTCTCTCTTGCTCCTATTGCATAAAGCCAACTTAGTACGTAAAAGGTACTCTTGAACCGATGTCCAAGCGATATAACGGGAGTTCAAATCATCGCTTTGAAGAAGAAGACTGGTGTCCGGCGGCATTTCTGTTGATATCAATGCTCAATTCTTCCGAACCTCCGAAATCTAAATCCAAAAAACTCCATCCGCTTAAAAACCCAATCGGCCTTTTATCTTGGACGAGGGACAGAAAAATGACATTTTAAGATATCGTCGGTTGACCTGACCTTAACGTGTCAAAAACTTTTATGGCATTCATTAATCAAAAAGTTCTAAAACCAAAAATAGACTAGCAGCTATTGTCTCTTCTTGGTGTATGCCCCCCAAAATCAACCTTCAGGGGTAAGAAGAAAGACTGAACGAGGTAAAGGAAAATGTGACTGTCACCGTAAATGGTTAGATGAAGTGAGGAATTGGAATTTCTCATCATTTTTGACATCTTAGCAGCAACAGCACAGCACAGAGTCACCCACCCAAATTCGATTATTCGATGGATTTAGGAGTCCACAGCGAACTGATTAAATCTTTCCTGGGATTTTTTTTTGTAATCTTTGGACCTCTGAGTTTTTGTTTTTCCATCTTACCTCATTTCTTAATCCTCTTTCTGATCTCCTCTTTACCACTCTTGGCTCCACTTGTCTATTTGTCGCTAACTTAAAGTAACTTTTATCAAAAAGCTTTATCGTAGCCCATGAGTGGTTTAGACATTTTCAGAAGGCCAGGTGAGAATCCCCCCCACCCCTCCCCATGATTGACTTTATTTTAAATTAATTCCAAAAAAAAAAACATTTTAAACATGATCGGGTGCCCGTCTCTTGTTCATCTTTTTCGTTTTTTCCCCTTTTATTTCACAGAAAATATTTCAAAATCACGGGAGAATTAAGAACTTTTTTAATTGATGATGTGCCATAACTCGTCATTCAAATCAACGGTCATCGATTTTAGTCAAGTCGAGGCAAAACAAAAAAAAGCGAAGGTACACAAACCCGTGGAGGTGGAGAGCAAAAGCAAACAAAAAAAACAGATTTCTGACAGCTGAAGAAGGAGTAAATCCGTCAAACTAATAAAAATCGAACTTCTTTTCGTGCGTTTATAGCGTAAAAATTTGAATTCATCTTGAGGACGGATGATGATCCAGACAGACAAGAAGGCGAAGATCCACGGTTTGTTTGTGTGAATGGTCGAGGAGGTGGTGGATGAAAGATTTTTTCCCTTTTAGGCTCTTTTTTTTTTGGTTATCTCCTTTAGTCTGCTTTTACAGAAATTTTTTAAGAAAAATAATTATTTTTGATGAATTTACATTTTTTGTATCGCGCGATCAGATTGATGCTCTTCTTTAATGGAGATTTGTGAGGATTGTGAAGTGGTCCCGCAGTCGCATTCATTCGTGGTGCATTTTCCCACGAATATTTCAAAAACACTTGAACTGAACTCAAGTTTTATGTTGTATGCGGTTAAAATTTTCTGTAGTAGACAAGACGCAAACCTCTGTAGTATTTAAGATGGGCAGTTCTCGGTGACAAGAACGTGAAGGAAGTCGTGATTCGTCAAGGGGCAGCCCTCAATAATTCGGGTGAATTTATCGTTCCTTGCAATAAATCAAAGATAAATACTATTTTGTTAAAAGGACGTCAGTCACCATTTTTTCAAAATTGAGATAGTGATGCCCGAATACACCTTTTCAAATTGGTTAGGCATCAAAATAACATTAATCCATTTTCAGAAGAACAAAAACTTCCCAATCGCATCCTGATTCCAATGCAAGAACGGGGTCAGTCCAGTGACTACTGCCCTTTTTACATGGAATCTTTCTGGCAACATTGAAACTGTCAAAAAGCTGTTATTGTCTACAAGTAAGAAACTAAATGGAGTAGCCCAACAGCAAAAATTTCCGTAGCCAATACTAAAGGTAAGTTGACACGCTCACAACAAAAACAGCACAGGACAGGCCGACCTGCCCGCGCCCCGGTATCTCAATGTACGTGCAAGAAGCGCCGTTGCTTTGAAGACATTAGCGAACAAGAAAGAAATTCTGTCTTAAAATGTTTACTTAGTATGAATACAAAAAACTACTCCTAAAGAGGAAAGTATATTTGGGAATAAGTACCCACCATCAATATACATATGACAAAAGACATAAAGGATATATTGAAGCTAGAGATGGTTTAATGGTTCAGTCTTTTGACTTAGGCCGCAAGGAAAACTTATATGCAGGGTGTTGTGCCACTGAAAAGTGTAAAACATGTAGATCACGCAAAGATTTTGACTTATGTTCCTGAGGAATATCAGCAATTTTATCAAGAAATCTTAGGACATCTTACTGTTGAGTGTAATCACGACAATGACGATGATTTGTCAGACTATTCTTAAGTAATTGTCTTTTACTTTGTTTTAGTGTCGATTTTTAACATTACAGTCCATTAAACTAAATATGTTTTCTAAAAAAATCATTATTTTGTATAAAAATGTCTATAAGATGCTAAAAGGGCATCAGTCCTCCATTTTTAAATAGGCGTAACATCAAAACTATTCTGAATTTAAGTAAAAAGAATATGTCGAATTATAAGCCTAATGTTATTTTATAAAATAAAATATAAAAAATAAATAGTTTCTTTGATTAATTTTACAAAGTGAAGTTTTTTGTCTATTTTGAAAAACCTTAACAACGATCGATTCCACATAATCCTCGAAGAAAAGGCGAGAGCTGAGAAAAAAAAAATATTTTTTTTTATTTTAAGCTCTGTTAGTTTCTGACTTATGCCCAGAAATATGCGAAAAAATACCATCCCCTTCCCGGTACCGGCATTTTTTACTACCACAATTAGGTAATTTTTTGACTTATATTCGAGCTACGTTATTTTGTATTCTTCTAAACAAATTATGTCATAATTTACGAGATTAAAAAAAAATAAAAAATTATGAATGGCATTGGAAAATCTAAAAATTTCTTAACTCTGTTACCAACATATACATACAAGCTCTTAAATGAATGCAATTTAATTTTCTTGTTTTGCTAAGATACCATCGAAAACGAAATAGACCTTTTTATTCCCATCTCCTAACATGCTTTCAAGTCTATAAAATACACCTGAAATATTTTGCCTCCTCTCACATTGTGGGCCTAATTTACTTGTCGTCGTCGGGACGGAATTGAAACTGGGGACTGGGACTCTTGGTGCATACACACAATTTCTCTCTATTAATTAATTGCCCAGTGAGCCCTAAACAATCTGTTTTTTTCCTCCGACATAGTGTAATGCAAAACTGCATTCAAGGTACACAGAATGAATAGCATAAGAGCACCAATCTCTTCGACTGATGCGCCGCCATATGACCAATCTGGGCAACTGTCCAGCCGCTTGTTACACTTTATGCAGAACTATTTCCTGAAGCAAGAGCCGACCAATTTATAATTTGCGAAATGAAAAACTAAAATAAAGAACAGGACAAAAAATCGAGGAACAAGGCAACGGACGACAACTACGACAGCGAACGGAGAAAAATTAACAAAAATAAAATGCCGGCAGCCCAAGAACGATGATTTTTTTCATGTTCCACGTGACATTTCATTAATTTCACTTGAAGATTTGTTAAGACTACTGTACTGCGGGCGGGAACGCGGGGAAGGATAGGAACGGGGTAGGGTGAAGAATGGATTTTTTTTTATTATTGACTCGATCGCGCAATCACCACCATCTCATCAGGCATAGGCAAAATGCCGCCAGTTTAGAACGATTTCGATTCTTTTGGATTTGCCGCTTGCGCGCGCGTACACTTCAAGCAGAGATGGAGGGGAGAAAAGAACAAGATTGTAACAAATCCTTGTGAAACCACATATATATATATGTAAAGCCTGTGTGAGATACCCAGAGGCAAATGTAGGTTTTCGATTAACGATAAAATCCTTTCGAGATTAGATTGCAGCAAGTTTAACAAGAGCAAGCAACGACAACAAAAGCAACAACAACGCGCGGTGCAAACTCATCTCCTTGCGCTGCTCCAGATTTATATCTTGCATTTGACAAGTGACAGTATATGGGTCCGGAACATCGGGGTGTGTTCACATATTGAATTTTTCGGGGGAGACAAGAGTGCTGCGCGTCCCTCCGGCGCGGCACATACATCTGGTAATGGCAAGTTCAAAACGATTTTACATTTTCCTTTCATTATCCATTAAAAACGGACTCGAGGAAAAAGATAATCTTGCGGAATATATCTTTCTATCGTTTTTTATCATATTCTCGGTCGGTAGACCGCGCGACCGCGATCCCTCTTCCTTCTGCGCAAGCTCCCGCAAAATCTTCATTGCGCGGCGCGGCGTACATTGGCAACGACATCTCCTTGGCGGGTGCATTCGATCACTTTGCGATCCTCTGAACGACTGCTTTACGCTATTACGATGGGGTCCGATCCGGGACGATAGTCGCAATCGTGCGATCGTCTTTATACCTCCATTCGCAACAAAATCTGCTCGTGTAATTGAAAAACATATGTACGCATAGTTTCCGTTGGGTTCGAGGATAGATTAGAGAAAAAAATATGAATCAGTTCGGTCTAACTCCTTTTTATCTTCCTCTCGTGATCCTACACTTCCCGAGACGGAAATGAACTGGACGCACAGCATTTTGTGCGTTCAAATCGGTTACAAACGAACACATATTGATGGCGCAAAGGCAAATCTTTCTTTGTTTTTTCTTTTTTGTTTCGCGAATTATCCTATAACGTTTATCGCTCGACCGCCGTCGCCCCCACAGCCACATAATTATCTCTGTGCAGTCCTCTTCCGATCGTCGTCTCTTTTCGTGCGTCGATATACCATTTCATTTGCTACAATTTCATTTAAATTGCTTTTAACATCTTCTCGATCGATAAATCGATACTGATGCAGTGTTATGCCTCGATTTTGAGATATTTCAGGGAAGATAAATTTCAAAGTTTATTAACATCGGAATATTAATTATCCCGCTTTCGCCGGGATGGGCTTTGCGCTCGGACAACGTTGAATAGGGCCTCGTCTGAGTCGATCGGCTGGTCCAGTTCACTTTGTATGGAAAGAGGATGATCACCACTGTTGCTATTCGCTCTGCAGTTGGTGTTGTTGCTGATGCGCTTTGGATCACTACCTTTACCACTCGACTTTTATTGTATTTGAAAGGATTGCGAATTTTTTTCAAACTTCTTTTTCGTCGTCGTTGACGTCGCATTGTTCCTATTTTTTCACGGAATTAATTTTTTTTCCTGTGGTGGAGGTGTTTCCTGATTCTTTCGATTTCACTGCGAAGAGCAGCCGCAGATGATGGAGTTGGAGGAATGCGTAAGAAAAGATCCTAATTTATATGTGACGGCGCACAAAAGGAAATTGAGTAAATTTGCATTAAGGCGATTTTTCTAAAAAGGTGAGTGAGTAGATTTGGTGTGTTGTATAAGCCGCAAATTAAATTTAAGGAGTCAATTAAAGCTATAGAGGAATTTAAGTGTTACTTATAATGCAGAATAAGAAGGTAGAATAAAACCCTACAAATGTTTTAATACCTTAACAATTCTACCTTACCTGTTTTGCCTTACATTCAGTCGTCTTATCTTACTAAAAATTACTAATCAAATCTCTTTCATTACCACAAAATTTATTATTCAAATATAAAACCAATGATTCGTTATATGTCTTCCTTCCCACAAATCTTCATCTGTCTACGGAAACAATCTCAGGTGCAGAAGGAAAAACAACAACAATAACAAAAAATGCTTGTCTCCCACATAAAAATTTCACTAATTTCACTATGATATTGAGTAAATTTGGTAATCGTGTAGTTTTAAATTGAGCTCGTGATGAAGAGAAAAGTTACATGTCAAGATAACCCGAATAGTGCGACATCGGCAGGGATGGTGACAATTACGAGAAAACAACATTAGGCTGAACGTTATACCCCCCCCCCCCCCTCTCTCTCTCTGTTCTTCAGCTGTCGCATTAAGTAACGAGCCGAACCCGCGTGTGCGCGATGATCAATCTTACATTACACATTATTTCTTCGCGTCATTTAATTTCTTTTTACCTGTTTATACATTTGTTGCTGCAGAAAACCGAAAATGATTCTTTCCTTAATTTTTTCTTGAAGACTTTTGATCATATTTGAGTGGTTTAGTTTCATCTTCGACTAATCTCTTCCTCGTTGATTTGGTTGGGACAGACCACGTAAAGCCAGACACAGTCAAGTCCCAGGTCCCCAGTCGGTTGCCTTTCTTGGTTTTTATTTTTTTTTTATTTTACCTTTTGTCTAGATAAAGGTTTTGTTGCATTTATGGAAAAAAGATGATTAATGAAAAAAAATTTGTACAGCGAACTGGCATATACTGTATCTCCCCCAAGTCCCCCGTCATCGGAGTTCCATCGCAGGTCTAATTCATTTTCGGAATCCTAACTCACCTCACCGATGATGACTCCTTAAGTATTTTAAAAAGAAAAAGTCATGCATGAGATATGATTTTTTTGAAGAATTGTTTGCTTTCATGCTCGTCGTTTTGGGCTTTTATTCCGCGCTAACGTGATCAATCTATTCACCGATCACTTGTCAACTCGTTCTGATTCTTATTCTTTTTCTCTTCCATTTTTCTTCGTCAGTTTTTTGTTGTTTTCTTGGAAAATTTGTATGATTTCATTCTCATCGCAGATTAAAGATTACTTCCCACTAACGCTAACGGCCCTACAAACATCGTTACGAATAACGATATTTTTTTCTTTTGGCAAGCATCACGGAGTAATACGGTTTACTTAAAGAGTAGTGTCGTGACATAACATGCTTTTAAGTGGCCTCCGGAAGCTTATTGGAAGATTTACCGATAAATAAAAATTTTGTTGGAGGTACTATTTCTTGCTTACAAAAATATACAAATATTAGGTATGTTTGTTAATTCATAAAGTTTTTACACAAAACTAAAACTTTTCGTCCACACTACGTCTGTTTACTTTTAGAGTTGGAGAAACTTTCATACGACTGATATCCCCTCTTACAAAAATTTTAAATGATGAAAAGTGTGAACGTAAGGTCTGTTCCCGTGCTTTTGGGGCGGTTTAAGTATAACGTAACGCAGTCAATTATGTTGCGCAAAATACCGGAATAAGAAGTAATGTAAATTCAACGAAATTTCAGCCCACTTTGGCCCTAATGTGTGTGCGTGAAATTCGTAAGTTCATGGCTTGTAGTTTAGGTGGTTTAGCTTGACCGCAACGGTCGGACTTTTAGAGTCTCGAGTTAAGAGTTAGGACTTTTAATTTTAACAACCACTTAATGTTACGTAACGCGTTGCTTCACCCCCCCCCCCCCCCCCTATAACGCACCGTAACGTTTAACAAGACCCCCCTAACTGCGTTACGTAATACTTGAACGGCCCCTTTTCAGTTGCAAGTTGTTCCAGTTTGCTTCTTTCTCTGGTGGTGGTGAAGTAACTAAAGAAGAAGACAGTTGACATGGTGTTTCGCTTGTCAGTTTGACAGTAAATCAATTTAAGAAAATGGCAGCAGGGCAAGTTGTGACGTAAGCAAAAATTTCTTGGGGAAATTAATTCGGGAATAAAGTTTTGCAGTTAGCTTCGAATTGATTATAATCATTGCAATTACTGGAATTTACTTATAGCGATTTCGATGGAACTTTAGTGCGCCACGAGTTTCGAACTATTCTAGCAGTGTCACTGTCAAAACATGTTCGATGGGACTTTTGACTGCATCACTGCTAGAATCAGTGGCCCACTGATTTCCCCTATCTGGCGCTACTACAATATTGGAATTGTTTTGACAAAAAATTTTTTAGTTGTTTACAAATTGGTTTGTTCATTAACTTTATACTTCAAACGATATTTAAGCAATATAATTTCATATAACAATATTTTAAAAAAGCGTTGTTGAAATTTTCTTTATTGGATAAAGTCAAAAAGAAATGTTCGATTGATTAGTGGACTACTACAAGAAAAATTAGTCATTGTAAGAAACCGTGTGTCACGGAAACCGTACTGAAAAAGTTACATCGAATCCACTATTAGTTTTTACTCAAGATAATTTGAACAATAGTAAAGTTTGTTGGTGGCTTTTCCTTTCGAAGTTACAGCGCAAAAAGTAGTTACTGAATACCATAAAAATGAAATTCTTTTTTTTGTTGCAGATATGTTTGCACTATTACCATTCTATTGGGAATTTTCACGTGATAGCTTGGGGGTATTCTGATAGTGATGAGATTTAGAGAGAGTCTGCTGAGAAGGAAAGAGTGTTGGTAGGGAGGGGAAAAATGGAAAGACAGATGACTGTTAATAAACGTGAGAAGCTGCTTCAGTCCTACGTTTGCAACATCGGCCGGTCTCTCGAAGATGTTCGAGTCTGAAGCTCATGTATAAATCTATCAGGTGCCTTAGTGTCTTCTATTTCATTTACCGTAACTGCCGGAAACCTTTATATTATAATTTCTTCCACGTCAGCAGGAGTAATCGTTGAACGCTGTGGAAAATCCATCGTTATGATTTCCCTTAGGATTGCTGGATGTAACGACTCTGTAGGCGCTTGCTGAAGGTTCAATGTTGGCTTCTTCACATTATGCATTTGAAACTATATGTTTTACTGTCCTTGATGGCATTTTTTAAAACTGAATATCGTAAACAAGTTAAACGTCGAAAAGGAAATTTAACTAAATTCAAAATTACTCCAAACATACATTAACTACTCAAGGGAACCCTACCGCGTAATATATTCGTTTTCTTCCAGACAAAAATTTCGTTTAGGACCCACCCATCAGGTGGGCGTGTTTCACACACGGCGAGCAAAAAAAAACGAATTCTCCAAAAAACAATCTTTCTTTTCTCCATTTTCCACAAAACCAAAGAAATTACAGGTTTGCACTCTCGACCGACCACCTGATGAATCTACTCCAGGTCATTTCTTCGTTGAAACAGTCTTGTTGGGTAGCCAAGTCGAGCTGACACAGACACCTATTAGATTCCCACTCGAAGTTAATGCTGCAATTTGGCACTTAGTTTCTTCGCTGGGAAAAGATTCGTTGGTGGTGCCCCCTTCATTCAATTACGTTTAAGTTGGCAAAGTGCGTAGATTGCGGGCGGATCTCTTCTCTTGTCACATGTTTCACACGACGATGATGACTTGGACGACATTGAGTTTGTGAAAAATATTCCCGGCCGTACATAACGATAAAAAAGTAGTTAATATCACGTCCACCGAACGGATAACAAAGTGCTACTAATCAGCATCTGCATAAGAAGCAAATTCCAGCAAAAGCTACAAGAACCCATCACTGCGTCGTGCGATCCTCACCGTAGTTGAAGATGAGGAGTGATCTTCACTGATCTTGTTGCTGTTGTTGTCTTTTACACGTCCACTTAATGGTTGTTTTTTTCTTCCTGGACCGGACCCAATGTTGTTGTCGCTGTTGCTGTTCTTGTTTTTTTTCCGGGTACTAAGCGCCGAGTTATTAATAGTCGTCGGCAAAGAGATCGAGAGAAATCTGAGCTCATCTTGCTAATGGCAGGAGATCATGAGTTAATGATCTCTTCACAATTGACGGACAATTAGCCATCGATGAGTGAGTTCAGTCCGTCTATGCTGGGGACGGTGCAAGGGGGTTGGGGGATGCATTTGAAAAATTTAATGCAATTCACACCTCATTCAAAAAGCGCATATTAAGTGGAACAGTGAAAACGAAAAAATCGTAACACGTTCGATTCGATCAAAGTCACTCCAGAAAGAGGTTGGATCGATATCAGGGAACGGGGTACATCAGGGTAGGCAACATATAACAAAAGGAGCACCAAGAAGACGGACTTGGAATATTCAAAACTATTCACCGCGCTTGTATTCTTTCCGATCAATCACAGATAAAGTGGAAATCTTATTCATGCATATGCATCTATTGAGCGATGGTGGGTCCGTTGAGGTCTTGGAAAGATGCAAAGTGGCCAAAGTAGAGATATACCTGCAGCACACCGCTGTTGCTAAATGAATTTCGCGTTTTCGACGTTTCCAACTTAAGTTTTATTTTCCTTTAGCATTTTTTTGTTTGCTGCAACCGAAGAGTATGGGTGCCGTCAAAATGTAACCACCACGAGTTATTTGAGCTCCGAATGTCGGACCAGCAACTATCGAATGAGTAGAGACGAAGGTGGAAGGTGTGTACCACCATGTTCAAATTGATAGACAGCTAATATGAGCGCAAATAGATAGGAAATGGCACAAATTATGGTGGATATGCATCGAGCCCAAGCGCATAAGATATAAATTTCAAGATATTATGGACGGCCCATTGTTGTCCGACTTCTGCTCAATATTTCTTTGCTTTCACTCAAAAGAATAACGATTTTTGTGTAAGCTCTAGCTAGCATGGCAGCAGCAACATCTCAAGCATTTCTGATGACGACCTAATGATGGAAAATGTGTACACGGAATGCAAATCTTTGACCGGTTCATCTTTTGATGATTGAAGTTCTCATTGTTCGAAATTTTCTTAAGGCTCGGAAATTGATGATTGCGCGACATTCTAGATAAAGACATGAAGTTGTTTTTGTTTTTGTTTTTTTTTTTTTTTTTTTTGCAGAAGAGGTGTGAAAATTGTTCATGTTGTGTTCGGGACGTTTTTTTCACCAGCTTCTGTGATGACTGGCATTGCACGATCAGTTTTCTTTGTTGCTGTATTTTTTTACGCGGAGGTCACGCAGCACCAAATTTTCGCTGAACCCTTGCAGTTTATGTGTAGCCTAACACAATCGATTATGTTAGTTTTAGAGCTTTCCAGTTCGTTGTAGGGCATTGGGTGAAAGAAAAACTTCAACCAATTTGAGTGGATTCCAAACTGCAGACATTCCTTTGCAGTTTTGGCTGTCAAATTCGCGATAACGACCTCATGGACATAATCTTACGTTATTTGTGAGCTTACTATAAAGGGTCGGTTCGAACGAGCGAAGTCTCTAAGCTGTTGGATCAACACGAAATACAGCTGGCATGAAGGACCATTCAGCTCGTATATAATCTGCTGTTTTTCATTTTTTTCTTCAATGAGATCCAGTTGTATGGATGTTATTTGTGCGCAACTTTTCAGGGCAGCACTTTTTTACTTTGGAACAATTCCTGTAAATCCATTTTTGGGAAAAAATACATTTTGTTGATAACAATGTGGTCGAAAAGTTTTTGGGTCATGAGTTACCAATTTCTTAAGAGTGGGTACAATACATTGGTCACTTATACTTATACACTTATCTCATTATGGCCATTTTTTGATTTACCAAGTTATTCCCTGTGACCACAGATTTTACACTTCCATTAAGAGAGGTTAGTTGTCAGTGGGATAAAAGATAACGTGCCAGCTTTCCAACCCTGGGAACTTCAGGTTCGAATCCCACCGGTGGCGACCCAGGGTTGTTTTCTGCTGAAATCAGATTGGGATAAAAAATCCATTGCGAGTTGCAGAGAAATGTCAATGGTTCGTAATCCAACTTAAATTGTCTTGAATCGGTTGAAGTATTTACTTTCTTCAGCCATCCTGCCGCTGACCTCTTCCTCTTCCTCTTGGTCTTTGCGTTTTAATATGTTCCGCTTGACATGTCGAAGTTGTCTCATCCTCATGAAGCAATTATGCTCGATAAACCTTATGAATCCAAAGAGCATAATGGCACCCAATATGAACAGGCTCATAGAAAGGCCACCGATTAAAACTTCTGTTATTTTTAGTCGCCCACTCTGTTATGGATGTTCTGTCCGATATAAAGCAGAAAGGTTAACTAAGATCCTGAAGAAAACCTCACACATTGTGTATATTTTAATCTAAAACCTATTCAACGGCCGCTAACAAAAAATATGAACATCATTATGAAATAGTCGCTAACAAAAAACTGTGAACACCTTTCTTTAAACGAAAGTAACTATATTTATTGCCAATGGTCTGAAATAAAAGTCTTTTCATGCAATTACCTTCCATCTGTTGGTAGCGCACAGCGCACACCATATCACCACCGGTGGTAAACCACTTTAAGTTGGGGATATTAACTTCAACCTTTGAACGAGTGCCTACACAAAACCGAACAGAGTTCGTATGATTTTCACTTCTGTTCTGAGAGTTCTGACATATCCAATAAGCAGCTGAGATAAAATATTGTCAGGTAATAGAAACACTACTCAGAAAAGGGTCAGTTCAGTGCTGTCTGGGCGATATTTATTCACATGTGAACAGGCGTATAACACCAGCCCGAACGCCAAGAAGAACTGAAAAAGGAGCATATAAGCGACGGAAGATATCAGGAAATATCTTGAGATCAAGCAAATGGTTCTTTTGCAAGAGTTTCCACACACTTCTCGCCTTTTTCTTTGTATGTCGCAATTTTTTTTTTGTTTCCCTCGCTTTTGTGCTGGATGGTGCATCGTTTGCGGTAGGTAGTACTGTCTACTGAGAATGGGGTATGCGTGGTTCAATTAAATTCGCTTTTAATTGAATTCTGATTTCGAAAAAAGATCAAATCCATCCCAAAGACTACAAAGAGAGAGAAGATGTTAAATTTCAAGCAAACCACACAGAATCTTTCGTCAGGATGGGATAGGATAGGACTGTTCGATCTTGGCCAAGCAACTAACCAACAGAACAGAAAGAAAAATAATTCGTGGTGCCTCTGTGTGATTTCTGATGAGACGACGAAAAAACCATTGGAACCATCGAATGTGGATGGATGCTCTGTAAATCAGATCTTTGTTAAAGAAGACTTAGTTGTCTTCTCCGGGCTTAGTGTGACTAACTTCAGAATTAATTCACTATATAGCTTCCCTCCCTGGTCTAGCCGAGTGGCAGGCATGAGGATTTCGTTGATGATTATGAGGTGATCTGTGTGGTTCACCCACCCTCTTTTCCTCTTAGTTTTCTTCATTCCAATCAAATCGAATATCTTCCCGTTCTGGTGGGTCCCTGATTCAGAGTCTTTTAGTCGATTTTGCATTTGGTTATTGAGCCCCTCTCTGGGTCCACGTCTGTTGTATGTCTTTCATTTCGCAAGAGAGATCTTATCACAACAACCTCTAGTCATTTTCAAGTGAACACCAGTACTTTTTTAGCTAGGTGGTGGCAGCGGCGGCGATGATGCTTTTTATTTTAATTATTGGAAAACCAAAGAATAAAATCTTGTTCTACAAAAGACTCCAAGGGTTTCTCATATGCTCTAGAATTATGGGAACCTATAAAGCTTAAACAATAAAATCCACTTAAACCCAAAAATACAGTGTTCAAGTGCTTCTGGTCAAATCCCTCCGAGCTCATTATAAAAACTCCTCGAATCCATCATCATCGAATTCTGTGCCATTTGTTGGGTTTGATCGGCTCCTTCACTCTTCTAGAGAAGTCAACCGTTTTGTCTTGACGAACACGTTCATTCCAGAGGCAGCAGTTCAACATCAGAATCTCTTCTGTACCCCACAGCTTGGTGCTTGTGAAAAACTTGTCATCGAGCGAAAGATTTTTTTTTTTGTTATTTTTGTTGAGCAATCAAAATATTCTGGGCACACTGATGATGACGGAAATGACATGGAGCAATGGGGCTCAATTGAATTATTTTCGTAAGTTTTAGATTTTGGATTTTGTGACTTAAGTGCATATGCTAGTGATGGTGATCTCGGTGTCGATTGTGGGTGGCTGTCCAATCTGTAGAATTCTTTTAAGATTTCTCGGAATAGAAGTTCGATGATGGAAACAGATTGCGAAGAGAATTTTTAAGTGGACCTTATTGGGTCGGATTTCTTATTTGGGCAATTATTTGTATGAGCGAAGCACTTAAGAGAATAGAATGCTTTATTTGAAGGAATTTTGTTTATGTCAAGCTGAAAGGTTTTGATCAATTAAGCACAAATTTAGGACGATGATGGATTAAAATATTTGCTATTAAAAAGAAATGTTAATGACGCTCTACGAGGTTCAAGTTTGACGAAAGTAAGGCAGCGAATTTTACCACTTACGTATTCGTTAACCCTTCAAATGAATCAAAACAAACACGGATTTAGAAATTTGGTCCTTCGAGCGGGATTTCTAAAATTTTTAATTTATCGCCATAAGGATTCAAGGATATTATTTGCGCAACTGGTAAATTTATCGCATGCTTACTTTGGTTATTAACAATGCTGCTAAAACTACCACTATTCTCCACTACCCTCGTATCAGTTTTCGATCCGTCCGAAGACCAGATCGAGTCCACCCTGGGGGATTGTGGGGAAGTTCAATGCTTCAGTTTTTTTTTATTTTATGATGGTTGGTTGAAGTGTTGCGAGTCTGGTCGACATGGCGTTAAAGGCCCTATCTAGAATTTACCAAATAATCGAGTAAACCTTTCCCAAGCTCACTCCAAAGAGTTCTGCCTCTAACCTGTAGGCAATATTGATTAACACACTTTCCAGCTCAATGTGATTAGATAAGCCGCTTACTTTGACCACATTGAGCATAGCTCTATGCCACCTTGTGATCACCCCATAGGTAGTCATGGATCTTATCTCTGCTGTGCAAATCCAGTGCATTCATTGTCTGAAACTTCAAATCCCAGATAGCAGAAGGGTTTTCTCGGTTATGTTATCTAGGGGCAGGTTCCGGTATAGCTCGGATGTCGAGGTAATTCGTAGATATCTTACCTCTTTTCTAAAGGTTAGTATATCCATGGACAGAAGGTCTCGTTTAGATTCCTACTTCCCAAGCACGTTTTATAACCTCGAAGGATGTATTATCATACTCTCCCTTAATATAAAACAATGTCGCTACCGCTATTTCTCTGTCGAAGATAGGTCTTTCTAATCTGTATACAAGGCCGTGAAGTGCTGTAAGCTGATACCGAAGGAAGACGCTTAGGGTCGGATTTATGATAGGCTAGAGCAAAAAGTTTGCCAAAAATTTCAATATCTAGAGGTGCTACTCACAGAAAGGTTCTTTTAGCATAGACCGCTTAAGTTCTGAAGATTATTGAACGACTGTGCAACACGTGGGCAAGAGTAGGATACCCAAGTTCGTTAATCGAAGCTCTATGTAACCCATTGATTTAGGGAAACACGGAGAAAAAATCCCTTAGCACCTACAAGTCTTGTCCCTCCCGAATTCGTAAAATGGTACTTGAAGGAGCCCTGCAGACTGTTAGTGAATTATATTAAGCCGTCACCTAATAAATAGAAATGTCTTTAACTGTTTAATAGCCGGCAATATGGACCAAATTGTAGTCTGAACCAAACTAGATCCATGCAAAGTGTGCTGGACACTTAAAAGTAACAATTTAAAATTGCCCGCGTTAGTTCGGTAATATGTTGCGCATGCCTAAACCTATTATGTCCGCGCCCGCGCCACCTCAACCTGTCCTTTACCTTACCGATTGTCTTATCTTGCTATGAGTCTACCTGCATTGTAGTTGCTTGCATTTACGCGTTTTTTTGATTTATTTATTTACTCAAAAAAGATACAAGACGAAAGTCTTCATGTGTAGTGTGTACGGATAAATCGAAAAGTTCTTTTCAAATGCGTGGATATATAATTCAAGATCGAGATGAATTTTTCGATCTTGACGTGTTTTTTCCTCGATAACTTAACCACGCCGGACTTGATTTCGAACGCGCGAGAGCACTTAAACTTCAGTCGACCCCGCTGAGTAATGATTTTCCAAGCAATTTGGAGTGACAAAGCGAAAAATAATTCGAGAATAATTCAAGTTTTAAGAAATTTTTAACAATGGTATTACATTGACTGTGCTGCGATGTAGGAGAGAGGTGTTAGCGGTGGTGGCAGTGGTGCGGCAGGCTTGGTGTAACTTTGAATAATTTTTGTGTTTCACTTTACTCGGTTTCTGCTTTGTGCCATTTGCCTTCATATGTGACATGGCGTGGGGCAATGTTAATAATTTTTGAATGGTTTTATTTTTAAAAGGTTAGAAATTCTGCGCGAAATTGTTATTGTTGTTTGTTTGCACGCCACAGTGTGCTACAATATTAATAGAGATCGCGCTATGCTCCCGGCTTTGTACTGAAGTTGGTTGGTGTCCTTCACTGTGACTTGCCATTTCACGTCACGATAAACGTTAAAATGAATTGGGCTGAAGTTAGCAGCTAGTCGGATTTTTTTTCCAGTAGTTTTGGAATTTTTCCAATGACACGTAAGTAAACTAAAATTTAAGCTTAAGTTATAATAAGGACGCTTTTTTTTCTCAATGCATCACAATAGTTACGCGTTCCCCTGCTTATGTTAAAAGGAGTTGTCATAATGAAAAATAAGTATAAAAATTGAAATGAATTTCGTTGTTGGAAGACTCTTTTGTGATTTGTACAATTTGTATAAAAGTTAAAAAAAAAAGAATAAACAAACTGCCGTTCAAAATTGTTAGGTTATGCATTCCGTAAAAAGTTGGGAGTTGGCCAACCTTAAAAAATTTCTCGTTCCGTTCCATCCAGCTGATTGTGGCATGTTATATGCCTGTCAAATAATATCGTATCATTTTATTGTGACTTCTTTTTGAAAAGGTAATTTCGTGATAAAGTGACTGTGGTGCATGTTAAGGCACGGACTTTATGATTAGGTCTTACCATACAGGACGAGTCCTTCAGTATCAAGTGTAGTCATGAGACTTTTTTTAATACTACTGAAATATGAAACACTACTTAAGTCAAGCCTATTTCATATATTCAGCATCTTTCACTTGACGCTACCAACAGCCTCATTGGCTAAGTATGCGCTTTGCTAAATTAGGCTAACAGCTTACCATCTCCTGTTTTCCCTCAACTTCTGAGCTCGGAAACTTTCAAACGAGGTGTACATCGACATCTCCTTCACTCAACCTGTTAACGCATTACTCTCAACCTTAATCCCTTTCCTGCCAAGGCTGATCTCCAGCTTTCTAGGGCTCCTGAGCTTTGGAAATATCATTTAAAAAAAAATTGTTATCCTATTCCTAATTCTGTAAGGCAAAATTTAAAATTCTTACAAAGTGACTTTCAAATATATATCGTATAAAATTCTTCTTATACTTCTATAACAAATAATAGTGGTTTGATTTGAATCTATTTCAGACCGTCCATGTTTTGCGTGCAAATCAAAATTGTTCAAACCCAAGAGTTGCCACGCAGGAGCGTTAGTTGTGTAACGTAGCTGTCGCGTCAAAGTTCGCAGCCGTCAGGGACTTTTTCGTTCGCTCCCCTGAGGTGTCTAGATTTAAGGCTATCCTGGGCCAAGTTCTTCCACTAGAAGTTCAGGATTGTTTAACATTTTGTTGTATTCCCGGAGTAAAGCATGAGCGTCGCAGAGACGCAGAGAGAGCTAGTGCACTGGGGTTAACTTTATGGTCTCGGTAATGACGCGCATGTTTGTATTAAGCTGGACGTGGTCTGTTTATCCAGACGCGATCGCAGTATTCAACTGTAGAATATATAAGGCACGGGCTGAAAAGCTGTTTTTTCTTGCTACTTAGACAGAAGCAGGAGACTTCTGTTTTATAAATAGCCTCCAATTTTGGAAGTGGTCAAGAGCTTCCAGGTCTTCGGCGAGTATCTTCTAAGCTTGGGACAACTGGCAACCTGGGTGGCAATCGCCAGTTCATCGGGGTGTATAAACTTACGGCAGACGGTGTCCGGAAAATCTGATATATATATGTAGGAATCGGAGAATCAGCGTTAAAAAAGACATCTAGCGATCTGGCCTTGAAGCGAAGACCAAACGCATGATATTCCATTACCCTAACCACTGGGCCACCAGAGCCGTTGCCTATTCTCCGTTCTAAAGTTATTTTTATGGAGAAGTCTCGCTCCCACATATATGTATAAACGTGGTGGTCGATGGAGTAAGTGATAACTTGTCGGCGTCCAATTCTGGAGGTCCCAGGTACGAACCACAATGGCGGTGGTCTATGGTTTTTTTATATATATATATATGATGTTGTCAAAGCTCAGGTGATGCCCTATGATGCTAAAGCACAGCCTTGGCAGGAAAGGAATAAAGGGTGAGGGAAATGGATCAATGGGAAAATGTTGTTTCCTGCTGACAACAACAACAACAACGGCCATTATAGGTTGCAGAATAGTGTCGGTGGTTTGGAATCCACCTTAAATTTTAGATCCACTTGCAAGTATTTTCTAGTATCTGGTGAAGTTCTTCTCCAGTCTCAGGCCCCACAAAGGGGTTATTATGGGAACTAAAGAGAGAGAGACTTGCAAAACCCTTTCTAGTTGTTTAGATTAATAACATGACTAAACTAAATTTTATGTCATCGCTGGAAGTAATTGTTATCTAATTTTACTTTAAGTGTTTACCGAAATTTTTTTGTCAACCATTAGCAAGAGGAGTTAGTAGTACATTTGCTACCACTTCGTCCTGAAAAACAAATTTCCTTCCGCATTCTATCTCAACTATACCCATAAAAACACAAACGCAATACTCTACCTTCAGTTGACTTTAATCACAGATCCCACGTACATTAATCACTCAATTCGCAAATGTACGTGCAGAAATCTAGATATGATTAAAGCGCAGACGGGAATATCAAATAATCTAAAGGAACTGGCATAAATCTGATATCATCCAAGAAATATATATCTGCCAGAGTATTATATGGACAAGTTGGACTTGGACATTGCCTACCACACATATCTGCGAATCCATTCAAAATCTGTCTGCCGCATTTAATTGTGGAACGCTCGAAAAGCATTTTTGCGTTTTGTTTTGATTGCAAGCCGAGGCAAAGTAAGACAAGCAAGTCAGGACAGGCGGCGACGTCGACCGGGTATATTACGCGAAGTACTTAATTCATTCTGTCGCAAGGCAAAACATCTGCTCTCGATTCATTCATTTCAGTTTCAAAGCCAAAGTGGCTCCACCGCGCCCTAGCCCTGTTCTAGCAAAACATTCAACTACTAGAGACAAATGGGGATCAGTAACTGAGCAGTGCACACGCACAACGTTTTATGAAAATTTCCGAATCGCCCACTCCACTTGGGATTGTATAGTAGATGATGGTATTGAAATCCCTCTTTGATCTTCCTCCACCTTTCTCTCACGCTCTATTCTCGATCGTTGAAAACAGCAGCCTAGAGGCACACACCAACTTTATGCAAGAAGTACTGACCATCCTGTGGTCCCGGAATAGAGGCGATTCACAAAGTGGTGATAACTCATCTGATCTCGGTAAATTTATCATATGGAATGCAGTTGTCATGTTCAATTTTGTATTCGATTTCAATCCTTTTTGTTTTCTGACGATAAGCCGTTTAATGCTTCCTCGATCCAGGGAGACACACAATATGGTAAAACACTTTTTCACTATTTATTTGATTCGATTCAGCTATCCCCGTTTAGTCTAGTTGTAACCGCAAAAATTTCCTTGGTAAGAAAGACATCCTGAGATTGCGTAATTCTCAAAGAGCTCAGATTCAGACGTTGTTGGTCGTATTGAAGTGCTGTGACAAATCGAGTTACAGTAAAACTTAAAAACACGAGGAAGAAGAAGAATTTAAGAATGGAGAGTCTTCACGACCTCACTTGTGTCGGCATCATCATCGACCATGCAATTCAGCACGCTTTACAACACACAACATCACACCGTGGTTGTCCGTTGCAATGTGTAACACTGTTGCGCATGCGTAATAGCGCTTAACTCGATCGACTCTTGATCTTGATCTGTAGCCGTCCGGCCATTCACGCCCTCGTGACCAGGCCAGGCCGAATATGTGGTTACTTTTATGTCTGGTCGGTACCAATCGATTGTCTAACTAATACAGACAAACACGCTGTATGATGGCAAAAGGGACATGGGGACACATGCAAAAGGAATGTGCGCGCGCACTTTTAAAAATACTTAGAGACGTGTAAACGCCACCGCGCCTCAGATCAAAAGAGAACTGATTGTGACAGCGTAACAAATTACTTAATGTGAACGTACACGTGTAGGAAAAGCATAAAATATGCCAGCGGTCTGGTGGGTAGGTAAATTGACCATTTTTGAATTTTTTTTGGAAATATGGCTAAGGGATATGTGAAGACGGTATGCTCTAAAAGTGGGCGAAAAAGATTTTTAACAGATAAGGTGAGAGCCTAGCGATTTTTCCTTTAATAATTTTTAAGAAACCTATTCCAAAGGACTTTAATGCAGATGGCAACTATACAGTAGGATGGCCCTTACAGGCTTCACCTAACAGGTGTGCGATCCTGATTTTTGCTCTTATAAAGTTAGGAGACAATGGGAAATGGTACTCTACAACTTATATTTTAATTATTTTGCAATTTACTAAGTTATTGGCAATTTTCGGATTGCAGCAAATGATGCTTTTCGGAAACATTTTTCGCAATGAACTTTTTTTTGGGTTTCCACTTTAGTTTCATTTAACAGTTACACATCACGTGGAATTAGAGCTTCGTTCGATACTCGTTCGCGATTTAAAGTGTGAATTAACGCAAGTTGTACGAATAAGGTTTAATTTATTCTAGACTCCTCCGATATTCAAGGGAGCTGACATCCTAAGCTTCTAACCCTTAACGACTTTTTTTTTGAAGTTACGTTCAAGACTCTTCGGCGCTTTCTGAAGTAAGTCTTTTTCTTATTGCCTAAAACGTAGTACCTACTAGGTTATCATACCTGATAGATGTATTCGTTACCCAAAAAAGCGTATAGATTCGTTGCATTTTCAAAATAAGTGTTCGAGATTTCTTCGAGACTTCTTCACATTTTAATTAGAAGTGGGCCTTCGGTTTTTTCGGGACTCGATTGATCTTCGATTGACCTATGAAATCTATTTCGTCCAAGAGTACAAAAAGATTGATTTTGTCAAAATATAAAAACAATGAAAAAAAAAATTGCGAAAATATTTTTCAAACTATGTTCGTCTGGTTTCAATGTGTGTCAAGCAAAAATACTTAATTGGTGGTCGACAGGTGGATGCCGCACCTTTTTCACACGTAGTTTCCGATTAAAACTGTCGATTGTGATCAGAAATTTTAATGGAAATATAATTAAGGAATGCATTCGTCAATTATGTAAGCATTTTCTTATGTAATTATTTTTTTTCTTTGTGTTGTAAAATCGTCTTAAGGGAATGATTGGAATTAAGGCGGTACGAGGCGTTTCAAACGCACATTATGGTGCGACAACGTTGATAGTACGATAGCCATGACAAACTAGCAACATTTAGAGCAAATGGAGTACGTGACAGAGGTTTTTACATTCATCAAATGAGAAAAACGTTTTTGGGGAAAGCTTTTATACATAGATGACGCTTTGGCATCATAGTGGTAGCAATAGGACATGTTTTGCTTCATTATTAAAAAAGCATGCCATTTCCTTTACTAAGATCATAATACTGTCATCTGTCTCCGGTAGTATGATTAAGTCCTCTAATACGTAGAATATTTCTTTGCTCGCCCTTTGCTGACCTCGTGAACCCTTAGTCTAAGCCTCATATCGCTACAATGTTATCGCTGACATTAGGTCAGGTTCTCAACTCCATTGTAAAAATTTTTTGTGATTTTTCCATTTTGTCTTCTTTTATTTCGGTGTCTGTTCAATAATCATTTTTGTCCAGAGTAACCCAGGTCAGGTATTTGCTTCTGGTGTTGTTGCTGCACTATAGCAGTCTAATCTTGTTTTCATTTGTGTTCTGTGTACCTTGATCTGTTTACTCATGTCCGTCTGTTAAATTACCTTTAAAAGTATTTGCACGCAAGACAAAAGATGGAACACGGGTCATACCTGATGTCAGCGATTGAATGAATCACAGGTGTGTGCGCATGGATTGCACTGCGATTATAAAAGCAGGCCACTTTAGGTGAACGACTTCTGACTAATTGGCGAGTGTAATTTAATGCCAACAACAGTTTTAAGAAATTTTTTAATTTCTTCGTTCGATGAATTTCTTTTTTGATTTTTTTTGTCGTGAATAAGCTAAAAAGTGCAATCAGGCGCATTGTGCTGAGGTAATTTAGCTGCACTGGATTAGTGACGTTTGCAATTTTTATATGACAATTATTGGAAAAAGTGAAATTTGGCTGTTCCTTTTGTTGTATTTCTCAATTATTTTGAAATTTTGCATTTTAAACAGAAATAAATTGAAATTGTTTTGAGGGCAAGTATTTTTTGTCCGAAAGAAGGGTTCAGTGATCGATGACTAAACCGTGGAAATTTTGAATTTACTTGCAGAGATGAAGACTATTAGCTTTTTTATAGTATAAGTATTCAGGTTTATTAAAGCTATTGCTGAATAATTTCAAGTGTATGCTTGCGGGCATATTTATTGTATCATATTATCTTTTCTTTCTATCAAAATCACCCCCTCTACTCAACCAATGTTCCTTTAACGGTCAATGACTGAGAAAAAATGAAGCCTTAGGTCAATGTCAGACGAACCTGATGTAACGTGTGAATCAGAAGAGCGTAGGACGTGAAAAATAGCGTTACGTGAAATAAATGTCATAAAATTAACAGAAAAGTTTTGGTTCGAAAATTCCGGTGAAAAGTACGGTTTTCAGTCGTGTTGCATCTGTCAGCTACATAAATTTTTAGGGAACGGTACCGTAAAATTTCCTGGACGATGAGCCCCGAGTAGCTGTTCGGTTTCTACGAATATTCCGAGTATAGAATTCGAAAGGCTTAAAAGTAATAAAATTAATTTACCTTTAGAAAAAAAAAACGATATATAAAATGTACACAGCATGAGACTTGAGCCCTAGTCCTCAGCAGCATGCTAAAACGTCTTCACCATTTTCTCCACTTCAAACAAGAGCTAGGAAATTTAGGGCGGCCGATTATTCCGTGGAAAACTTGTATTAGACGGTTAATTTTTCCTAAATCACACGTTAAATTTTATGAGTCACGTAGATTTTACTGTACTGTTACATAAAAATTGCCTTTGAGCACATTAAAAATTATTGAAAGATGATTAAATTTTGTCAGAATGCGTTATGGTGTGTAGAACCGTCATTTTTCCCGGAATTTTTTTAGCGTATAAAGCAAAGAATTCCACCCTATTCGACGACGCCGGTTGCAAGTTGACCTACAATTTGAAGTTTATTCCGAAGCACCTTAACTCTGTAAGCACAAGTTCAGAGCGTAGTCTGTTGTCAGCAGAGCAAAAACCATGGGCGACTGCCGACGGAGTTCGAACTTGAGATCCCATGATGGGAGATCAACACTCCACAGACGACGGGCAGGAGATTAATAGTCGTCTGGTGGATTGCCTTACAGAATTATTTCTATCTCAAGAAGTCTGTTAAAATTTAAAGAGAAAGCTGTCTGGCCATCTCTAGTGCTGTTATTACAATGCTAACTGGTACACTAGAAACTATGCTTCACCTCTCGACGTCTATGGTTAAAATTGATTCCGATTATTCTACTATAATTTTCTGGACTTGAAGTAATAATGTTCCATGTTCTCCAAATCCCACATATTCTCCAAGTAATGGTCTTTCTTCAAAAACGTCTTCCTGAAGATGAGTACTTTCTTCCTGAGGATCTGTTTACATCTCTCTATCGTTTGGGATTTTACGGCGGCGTTAGTTAAAAATTTGATGGAAGCCTGGCTATCCATGTGTATTGCAGTCTTGGAGGATCTTACTCTCCGCTCTATTAACTCTTTAGTTCCTGTCTCTATCGCTTCGATTTCACATTCAAGAACCGAGGGGGAGTCGTTTACCCCTCCCCATAAATCCAGGTTTAGTTCCTCGCACGATATTCCCAAGCCACAGCCACGCTCGCATTTTGAGCCGTCTGTGTAAAGTGTTTTCATGAATCACTCTATTGTTGAGCCATCCAGTTTTTGTCGGGAATTGAGTTTTGAAGATTGCCTCCAAATTTGGGTTACCAGTTTTAAAGTCCCAGTAATCATCTTCCTCAAACAGTATCTTGATCGTATTTCGATTACATACTCCAGGGCCCTTGTCATTCTTAACCTGGTAGCTCCTGTTATGCCAAAACAGCACATACGTTGGGCCTGGTCCATAATCTTCTGGTTTCTGCCCACCTCCATCGCGTTCCACCAGACCATCGCTCCATGCGTTATCATTTTTTAAAGTTAATCTAGTGTTGCCGATGCACGGGGGATCTATCTTTCTTAATTTTTGTCTTTTGGTGAAGCAGCAGAGTTCCGTTTTATTTGGGTTTATCTTCAGTCCGCAATCCTGCGCCCAAGATGTTACCGTGTCGATTGCTTCTTGAAGTACATAAGTATCCCAAGTTTTCTTCAAACTTACCACTGACTACTATCGCTAGGTCGTCCGCATAACAAGTTACGTAGAGACCTTTCTCCGATAGGGCTTCAAGTAATTCATCATTCACTATCAGCCACAAGAATGGTGAAAGAATCCCTCCTTGTGGAGTTCCTCTATTTATTTTTTATTTATTTATTATTTTCGAAACTTGTAATTATGATTCGGTTTTCCAGCATGGACTTGATCCATTTGATTATACTGCGATCTGTCCCCTTCTCCCTCAACCTATTGAGAATCTTATCGATTTTGATATTGGTGAAGGCCTCTTCTATGTCAATGAAGCATCCTAATGCTACTTCTTTGTACATCAATGACTTTTCTACTAGATGTACTAGGCTATGCAGAGCGGAATCAACCGATCTATCTTTCATATACATGTTGACAACTTGATAGTTTGTTTATGCCTATTTGTTTTCCTACTTCCCATTCTATCAGTCTTTCTAGACTTTTTAGTAAGAATGCGGTAAGGCTAATCGGTCTATAACCATTAGATGTGCTATAGTCCGTCTTGTTGGGTTTAGGTAGAAATACTACCTTTGCCACTTTCCAGTTTTTAGGAGTGTAACTGAACTTTACATATGCTCTAAAACAGTGATGTCCAAACCTATGCCCGCGGGCAAGTGAGCTTTTGAGCTTTTAAATTCATATATGCACTTGTTTGGCTGTATTCAGTGTCCTGTTTTTGCGTTTTTTAATTGTTACTGCATACAAAAGTTAAAAAATCGTCATATTTAAGTAGTTTTGTAAGCAATTATACAATATTTTCAGATATACAACCTTTTGCAAACATTTTAAGGTTCTAAATTAAACAAACAGTACGAAACGGTTCTAAAGCTTTTAAGCATTCCTCACATTAAGTCGGGTAAGTTTGGCCATCACTGCTCTAAAAGGTTGGGCGAGTTTGTTCCATTATCTTTTACCTCCTTTCTGTCAGGTGATTTATATGGGCTGAAGGATTTAATTGTTCTTCTGACCTTGTTCAAAGTACACAGTTTCTTCGGTTGCTCCTCTTCCATCCCAACTTGGGGTGGCGTCTTCCCTCCACTAGGGTATGCCTCGGGAAGCTATTCATAATCATATTCTCAAGAGATTCCCTCATGTTGGATGAGTTTTCGATAATTTCTAATTGGTTTTTCGATTTAGAACCACCCTGTAACTCCCAAACGGTTGAGATTGCCCCCCCCCCCCCCTCCTTCTGCCATACAATTTTTTGTTTGCCTAGGTCGCACTTGAAAATTTAAGGATTTTTGAATATTTTTGTACTTTGCATTTCGAAAGTCTTCAATGAGACAAAGAACTTAGTGCCATTTCTGTAATGTTTGATTGGCAAAAGTGAGGTTCAGTCGAGTTTAATTGTTTTTGTTACTTTATTACAAGAATAATAAATACTGGCTTACTTTTTAAGTGTAGATTGACACATTATCTTAAATAAAAATCTTCAGGTCGATAAATCGAAGCTCACGTGTTATAACGTGATTAACGAAAAATTTTTCTTGCGGAGGTTTGTTTGCATAATTTAAATATTTCAAAGGGCTTGTGCCCTTGCTAGTCGTGTTGAATTTGATTGTTGAATTGAACACAGAAGAGCAGTCGCAAGCGGGCCCAATACCATTCGATTCCCTGTACATATTTCTACAGTTCTTTACGATCGCACTGTTCTTGTCCTCTTAAAACTAAAAAAATTTACATTGAGATCTTCTTTACATGTAAAATTCCAAGCCTGACACCACTTAATTTTCAAATTTAAATAAATTTCGCATCATTTCCAAAAAAATAAAAATCTCAAACAATTTTTTAAGTGAAAAATAATTAAAATACCGCGAAAGGGAAACATGAAACGAAGTTAGATCATTTCATATGCAACTCTTCTCTGAATCTAAGCCCCGCCTAAAGGAAATGAAACAAATTACGTGAGTAGAAGACACACGGTAAAGGCAGGCTTTCGTTCATTTCATTTCATATGCAATGTGCTAGCGCGCGCGCTTGCCAGCATTAGATAGGTAAAATCAAGGTATGTGCACGTGAAATGACAAAAGAAAGCAGCGACCACATAAAACTATAATATGCTATACGTCCCGTCCCGTACTATTACCGTTTCGTCTCGCGTCTATTCTGTTTTAATATCTGGCAAAGGAACCTCTCTTTACTTTACTTTTTAAGACTTCTTGCTGTGGTCGCAATTGACTCCATATGTGCACTCATAGTTAATCGGTACCCGAAGTATGTGCTTGGCAATTCAATATAAACGTATCAAACTTATATATGCTCAATGCCGCAACACTCACTTTGGCTTTAGGATTAGGATTGAAAAACTAATTTGAGTTGAGTCCCCCACATTCTTCTATTTTAAATGCAAACGTTTTCTATACCACAAATCAAAGAAGAAGAAGAACAAGCAGAACGTTACGTTTGGGTAGAAAATCTGAAAGAGGCACAAAGTTGCGCGAAAAAGTAATTAATAAATTAATGCGATCCAACATAAGATAGATATACGAGTATAGGACAGGGGTGGAGTGGACGTACGTCTCTACAACTAAACATGTAGATAGACCAAGAGAAGGGTGTTGGACGTCAGACGAAAGAGTTCCTGTTTATAAGTTAAAGATATGCAAGGGGAATCCAAAGAGAAGATATGCACGCAACAAGAGTTTCTATAAGTTTCAGGCCCAGAATATGATGGATTTATGATTTTGATTAATCATTCTCGGGCATATTCATGCATCCCATACGTGTTGGCTTGAATTGGTTTTGGTTTAGCCAAACTTGCCTGGAGTCTGCTGGACTCAGACTCGGACTTAGACTATAGTGTGCGGCTGATCTGATTCAGTCTGGCCTAAGTCCAACATATCAACTCTTTCATTTGCGGATCCTCATCTAATCTTCTCTCGGTTTCTCTTTTCTCCTATGCGCAGAACCCCGCAGCATTAGATCTAATACCTATCGTGATTTTTTATCTTTATTAAATTGCATATTTTAACTTAACTTGTTTTTGTTGTTGCAGTCATTGCAAGCGCATACCATACTTAATTCCCCACCTAAACAGGGCACACAGAATTCTTATTTGAATGACACGGCAATTGTGAAGGTATCGAATTGATAAAAGATTTTCATTCGTGGAGCTCGTTAGAATGGCACAAAAGACGTTCATGCTTTGGCCGACTGTTGGATCATATTCTTTTTAACACTGTTTTTTTTTTTATAAATTTGATATAGTGCGTCATCGGAGTGTTAAAGATATCGCAGGATTCTCTGAAAAAAGACAATTAGAATTCGATGATTGGTGACTCTCTATTGTGAGTTCTGGCTTTGATCCCTGGTGTATTGGTTGTCACTCCATAGATGACATCGATTTTTGCACTTTTCTTTACACGGCTTCAAGTGCAAAGCTAAATAACTGATTTATTAAACTTTAAAAAAATTTGAAACAATTTTCATACCGAAACGGAAAAAATATCAAACTAATGCTGCCACCTATGGAGAAGTTGACCAAGCGTCACTTGTAGCAACTATATATTTCCATATCTGTACACGAGTTTTACCGTATTTCAGATTGTTTCCTTAATGTGTCACCTACTAATTGATATGTTCGTTTTTTTTTACGTGTATGAGAGATTCAGTACAGCTCAGGTCCAAATCAGACTTGAGAAATCCTTTTTAATCAATCAAAATTAAACAACCTTTGTTGGCGGTAATGAAAACTTTTCGACAAATTCGTTTGATTCACTTCTAGTTCCACCTTCACTTCCACAGATTCCAACGAAACTATAAAATTAACGAATTCTCTGATCGAAAAAATATTCGCCGATTTTAGTTCAAAAATTTCGCTATACTTGATATGAGTTTTAGCGACGGCTTCTCGCGCATATTCATTCCGTCAAATATTTCTGTCCCCGATCCAAAAAGGTCCCGAAAATTAAGAAATAGCAGACGGCGGCGGCTTCAACGAAGAAAAACGACATTTTAAAGAAATATTTTTGATGGGATAAGAATTTTCAACGTGTACACGTAAGACGAGAGAGAATATGACCGACGACGAGAAAGATTTCATCATTTTTGGGACGTTCGCGTTTTTTGGGGCGAAAAATGGCAAAATAACTCGTCGTCTCCAAAATAGTTGAACTGCTCAACTGTTCTGAACTAAATCTTCTTCCCTTCAGAGATCAATAACTTTTCAAATCTTAAAAGGAGGTGTGTGGGGGGGGGCAATAAGAAAAAACAAGGAACAAGAAGAAGACGAAGAAAACGCATAAGGGAATTCTTTTAATTGTCCAAAATTTCTTAGTTTTTTGTATATCATCGCAATCCGTGTCCTGGTCCTCGATACTTGCGATGAGCCTGGGATGCTGGTGATGTGCTCTCGACTCTTTTTAACCCTTTTTTCCTCAAGGAATCTTGTCTTGAATTTCATTTCGATTTTCAAGAATTTTTGTGTTTTCTTTTGTTAATCGTTTTATTATTTTTTTTTTATTATTTTCCGTTCGTAAAATTCTTTCATTTATGAGAGTTCCGTAGTTCCCTGGTCTCGGCGAATTATTGAGTGGTAAATGGTTGCACTGAGTGGTACCCAACCTGAGTATATACTCGAGTTTCGGGGCATAGAATTTTCTCCCGATCCCGTCTAAAATCTAAACTTAAACCCATCTGCTTCCCTTATGATGACCAAAATCGGATTTAATTGATGCTGGTTATGTAATTTTTTGCGCATTTTATCCCAGTTTTATAGTGTGTATTATGTGATGAGATGAAGGGGGACGACGGCAACCAACAGCATCCGCAGCCTACATTACGTCGGTTGTTATGAGTTTTGTGTGAATTCTTGCCATGTGTGGAAATTTTTCTTGATGAGTTTCGGTTTTGTTGAAGAATTTCTCAAGAATTTTTGTTGTTGTTTTTATTAGTTTGGGAATTAATTGATTTTTTTAAGGAATTATTGGGTCCACAGATGGATTTATCCCAAGCTGAACAGGATCGTTTGACCGGTTATTTTGCCACATTCAATTGAGGTCACAGAAAAGCCTTACTGAGTAGATTGCATTGCCAATTTGAGGACACAATTTGAAGCTAGTTTCGCCACAGTAGGACTTTGCTGATTCTATATAGTATGGCATAAGAGGTTGGGGTCCGAATGGAATATGAGCAGATTTTCAAAGCTAGTTTCATTACAATGCAGTAGCTCTAGGCTGACTGGTTTTGCCGTACCAGTTGTGGTTTTAATAAAATTCAAGCTGCAAATCAATTTTAAAGCTTCACTTTATCGGGTTGAAAAATTATTGTATTGCATTGAATGATAAAAAATTGGATATTTTAGTTTTTCTTGATTTCTCGAAAGCCGACCATAATATCCTTTCCCACAAAGTAGCTATAATTCACAGATTTAGTTCGTTCGCTATTACCCTGATTGAGGTGTTAATTTCTGATCGTCATTAGGAAGCTAAGATAATTACTCGAGTAAAATGCCCATTGTTTGCGGGGTTCCTCATGGTTTTGTGTTTGGTTCTTTATTGTACAGTCTTCTTATAAACGACTTTCCGCAAGTTATACCCGGATACCACATAACCCGTACAATAATATCCTGCCTTGCATACATGCATTCATCGACGAATTGTTATAGTTTGTGCAGGTAGCAGGTCTTTTAACGTGTGTCATTTGACAGCAATGCCCTTGCGCTCTTCGATTTCAAGAAGGATGATTCAGTTGGTGTGTAAACATCATAGCTCCTATCGCTGAAATCTTCTTCCAGGACATCTACTATATTGCAGCATCGAAATGATAATTAATTGACTGTTGCATGTGGATACTCTTGAAAAAAATGCTGCAACTCCTGATTTTCCTGTATTTTTAGCAAGTTTTAATATATCAGTTCTGCTCTGCTCTCTAAAGCTGCATCCACATTGTTCGCTCGTGCTTTGTGCTACGGCTGCTTGCAACTCTCGTGATGTTTGGCTTGTCATGTTCGAGGTGTTCACACTTGCATGTTCGAGACACGTCCACATTGCTTGTACAATATGACCTTATTGTTCGGTTTGTAGGGTTAATTTTCAATATTTTAAACAAATTTTTAATTAAACAATCAAAAAATATGAATTTATTTTTAAGTTAAGAACATAATAGTACAACATTTCAAGAATCTTCGCAAAGAAAAAAAAGATACTTCGCGGTGATCATCATAACTCATTACTGGATCATATTTTGATATGGATGATATTTGATCAGACTATTTTGTTCAGGTTCCCTTTCGTCACTACCCCTTGTAGTCTCAGCGAGGGTTATTTGAACTCATTCCACCTCCACCACTGTTCCCCCGGTCAACGCAAACATTTATTTATGAGACACTTCAATCTCCAATGGTGTCGCAGCAGCCTTTTCCTACTTATCGCTAAAGTACAGCAATGGGACACTATGTGCACCGCGGTCTACTGCTTCTCCAGGCATAATTCTCGAGGATGTTCATTTTCTTTATATGACACCTGAAGTTTCCATCTAGTGCCGTCAAATATCTCAAGCCCTCCGATCCATATCTAGGATCCCCCTTTTGGTCAGAACTTCTGGGAGATGTAATCACCATCTTAGCCTGTCTGTACGAGTCCGGGTGACGATCCACTGTTCCCAACAGGCCCGCCGCTGTGCCCGGCTCAAGACTCACACTTCTCCAGCAGGTAATCCGGCACATAGACCGGAGCTTACATCTCCGCCTGATAGACTAGATATACGACGCCAGGCTCAGATTTAAGTTCTCACTCAAAATACCTGCTTCTGTCCTTCCTTCCTTATGTATTTATTTATTTAAGCTTAATGCAAGCTATAACATAATAATACAAAATAAAAATAAATAATACAATCTATAACATAATACTAATACTACAAGCTATAGTAAATAAATAATAAGTCATAACAGATAGTGTAAGCTACAATATGAGCTATGATTATGGTAAATACAAACTGGGAGGAAGACAGTCACTCACAGTCACTCTCCCACAACTTAGTATTGCTGATGTCTCGTCCGCGAAAGCTGCTTCTATTCTTCCTATTTAATTCAAGCAAATCCTCGGCTCTATGGTTGTCGTTTGTGCCCACTATGTTGTGAACTTTGGCATCAAAACCTAATTACGAGCTAGTAATGTCCGTCCTTGCAGTACTCCACCAGAGTCTCCACTTCAATGAGGGGGAAGGGGGGGGGGGGGATCTGAGTACCTGCCACTAACACTGCTGAACAATTCGCCTGACTAGAATGCTAGAATGCAGGATCTAGTGTTGTGCTAGCTGTGTTTACGCAAAACAGATCTTGTATAAGCTTCAGTTGTCCTCTTATTCTCCTCCTGAATATCCAGGGTTTCTGTAAAAGCGCTATGTTCAGCTTCTCTTCTAGAAAACAGTGGACATCATATCTGATGCCGCCTTACTGTGATGATCTCCCTTGCTACTGCCTTATCACCTTATTATTTAGGTTGACTGCCAGTCACCCTGCTGATTAAAGGATTTTCAGCCTGATCTCTGTTATCCGACTGTAAATGGACGAACGCTGGTTCGAGTCCGCAGGTGAGTTCCCCCACCCATTTTTTTTATTGCCTCTTCGTTTTCAGCTGGATACGATATCACGTCAGGGTGATTCCGACTGATGCCGCCTCCCCATACCTGTCTATACGAGACAGCTTCCACTTGGAGGTATTTTTAATGCGGGAGTCCTGGTTTCTAAACCTCTTTAGGATGATATCCTTGCCCACAGGTTCATCCCAAATTTCAAACATTTACTCTCTTTCTCTGGGTCCTTTAACCCCTTATGGGGCATAGGGCGTAGTAGACTTTCTACCTAGTCCGGTGCTGCAAATCAAACCTTTAACAGTTACCGGGATTTGTTGATCTTGGTGCTTTCTTTCTCTACGGATCTTCTTCGTGTTGCGCGGTCGTCCAATTCGGCATCTTCCTTGGGTCCCATACGGGTTTCAGTTTAGAGCCTGTTGAGCGATGTTGTTTGGCTCTTTCCTTAATGTGTGACCTATCCTGTGCCAATTTCACCTGCGAATAATGGGTGTATATCCCCTCTTGGCCTTTAAGTCTGTGTAGGTCTTCGTTGGTGATGACCTCCGGCCAATGGATGTGCCGGAGATACCGGTTGACAAAGGCTTGTAGCTTAGATGTTATTTGAGAGGTCACTTTCCATGTTGAACTGCCGTACAACGGAACAGATTTTACGTTCGATTCAAAGAACTCGAGCCTTATACATATATAGCCTGTATATCAGTCTGCTTACTAATGGTAGTCTTTTTCAGAACCTGGTTTACTACTAGTGGGCTCGTGGGTTATGATCCTTAACATTTTGGGAAACATTGATTAAGTCCAACATTGAGAAAGGTTGGTATGAATTTGGTTGGTAAGTGGATACAGCACTATTAACTTTACGTATCGCTATGCTGACCCTTTAAACCGAGCGTCAGAGATTATTGTTTGCTTGATTATTCTGCAAGCATCATCAATAAGCGCAACAGCAGTGAGATATGATATGCACTTGGTAAAGTCAGAAAACTTTCCGACGCCAGTCTAGCAAGTGTTTAGAATCTTCAATAAACCCATAATAATCGATTAGCTTCAAACGACATAACAATTTTAATCGAAATCAAGTCTATCTCATAAAGAGACATCGACCTCGTTGTAGCCTCTGCGTCTCCAACAACTTGTTCAACTTCGCTCGATCATCATCGATTGGACTTACAGTCTAGGCATCCTTTTAAAGACCTGCAAACGAACTCTTAAACGCGCGTCTCGGCCACTTTTGCCACTAATTTCGGGGCAATAAAAATTCAATCCATAAATTTTACGGTACGCTGCTGACCGATGTATTAAAAGTTGAATGTTGAAAAGGAAATCATCGCATAAATTTTAAGTATTTCTTCGTTTCCGAAAGGCAAAAAATTAACAGGGAAAAAAGAAAAAAAGGCAAACGAAGAAAAGAAAAGGATCAGAGTTGTTCCTCCCCCCCCCCTCAGACCTGAAGTGTTTGGGGCTGGCTAGTGGTTTAATACTCAATTTCATCTTCGGTGTGTTCACACACAATTTTGTTTGTGGCCAATCCATTCCGTAACGTAACGTCGTTGCTCTGCGAGGATTTCTGATAATTCGTTTACCTGAAACCGTGCAATTTTCCGTGGTTGTTGTTGTTCGATCAGTTTCCCTCCTTGTTTTATTTCGCTGCTGCAGAAATTTCATTTCCATTTCTTAATTTATGTGAATTTATATGGCTCTCTTTAGTTTGAACCCACGAGCAATCTAAATGAACAGAGGATAAAATGCTTCAGCAGACGATATTGGGGGCGCGGGGAAGGACAAAAAATATATTTTATTTGTCTGGTGTCTTCTTCTATCCCCGCCTGTGATTTTTTGACGTGTTTTATGTTTTCCAAGATATGCTAAAAAGAAGAATTGAGCCCCCATCGTCAGGTCCATTTTGCATGCGTATTCATATCGGCGGCTGCCACAAAATATTGTTCATTTTTTGTTTTATGCATTTTTTTTTTTTTTGCTTGTGGACTGTAGTGAGATAGAACTTCTCACCAGAATAAGTTCAGATCACTTAACTAACGCCCTTTTAAGATGTTCTTGGATAAAAAAAAAACACTACACGAATCTGGGAAATGTTATTAAATCGACCGAAAGAGTAATTTTTCTTCATTTCCTTAGGGTCCAAACTAACCAGACGTGAAACCGCAAGTGCATCTAAAGCACATTTTATTGCCGCGATATATTTGAGTGAAACGAATTTCTTTGCCGTTCGTTCGGTCTCTTGTACACGGCCATCGCAAGCAAGACTGCAAAATTTCGGTTTAGTGCGTGGGAATCGAATACGATCTAATTGGCATATGATCAGAAAAACAACCAATAAGCTTCGCGATAACTATACATAGTCTTGTCTCTGGTTTCGTAAAACTCAATCACCTTCAAATTTGATTAAAGGAATTTACCCATTTGTCTAAATCTGCAATCACCCAATTACCAATTTAACCAGCTCTGAAAGGCACAAAAAAAAAGTGAAATGAAAACAATTCAAAAATTTTCATATGAGGGCAAGCCTCAAAATGCTTATAAATTGCTCGAAAAAAAAAATATCTACCATCGATCCCCGACACCACCCGTGAGCCGCCGTGGTCCCGTAACCAACCAAATGCCTTACCTTACAACAGCAGCAATTAATACACAAAAACCGGGTCGAAGACAAAACGACCATAAATCTCCGATGATATCAGCAAAAATTGTTTTCTATTCGTCTCTGGAATTTTTTTTTTTAATTTTTTGGTTGTACCCACACCAAAAACAATTTTATCTCGCGAGTACGCGTGCGCACTCGCGTATATTTAAAAGCATCTAACAGTCCAAGAATTTTTTCCGTCCTCACACTTCACTTCCACTCAAAGGTGAGGTATGGTTAAGGTAAGGTAAGATAAAGTAAGGTACCTGATTGTGCGCATGGTGCGCGCGGTATGTACTTTACTAGCAAATCTTAAGTGGGCTGAATTGAGCCTGTTTTATGCACTGTCGATCTATGTTTCTATGGCTCTCGTATGTACGTCGGGTTTCGGATCTAGTCAGTCTTCAGGTCTCACATATCACCGCGGAATCTATTATTAAGCCGCAAACGAAAAAAAAATTTGAATAAATATCTCTCCGCGAGCCTGGCCTCACCTTAAAATTGATTCAATTCAACAAAAATACTTGAAAAAGCGAATTTAAATGGAGAAAGATGACGAAAAAACACGTCCTCTTTCGTATTACCATAGAATTGGAGTTTTTTTTTCGTTTATTTATTTTTCTGTTGTTGCTCGCTTTAAACGCAGAAGGAGTGGTAGATTGGTGGTGCTACACCTAAACTTAAAGTGACGCGCTGTACTTACAAAAATATCACGTCACATTATCACCTTCAATCAATTTTAATTTTGATTCGGTAATAAAAAATACACTAAACGCCCAAAAGTACTTACGGTTACTTTGTCTGTTCATGACAATTGGGCAACACTAACGTCTGATCCTCAACTTTTTCCGTATGTATTTCTTTTTCGGATAACAATAGAAAATCGCAATTTAAATTGCTTTTGAATGCACCGCGGAAAACCCAATCGCCTGTCATGCATCATTAACCCCTTCCAGCAGTCAGCACGAGTACTATCGCCATTAGAATGGCGGGTAACCAGGTGAGCGTGCACGCGCGCGCGCATCTTAATATTGCGCGACTGCATTTCTTCGTGACTTTGAACAATGCCCGAGAGTGTAATAGAACAAGTAGCGCGGAAATTGATTAATGAAAATTATCCTAAGTATGTTGCTCTCCATCGTGTTAATGAAACGAGTTAATCCATTATCTATGCCGTTGGTAATTTAATGCAAACAGAAACGCGAGATAACTTTTTTACTTAGAATCTTAAAATAGTGACGTCAATTTTGCAGCAGATTTTACAACATTTTACGATTTGCCAATTCGTGTTAAAATAGAAAGCAACTTTAAGCTTCCGTTTTTTTTTTTGTCAAAGATTCACAATAGTAACGCCACGTTCTGTTGCTTATGTCAAAAGTAGTTGTCGTAGTGATAAAAAATATAAAAATTAAAATACATTTTGTTGATATGCCGGAAGAAATAACAAGCCAATGGATCTAGCGTAAAAATATAAACAAATCGTCCGCCAAAATTTTTAGGTTATGGTTTTCGTAAAAAGTTTGAAATACATTAAGAACTCGTTCCGTTCCGATTGTGAAATTTTTTCCATTCTACCATTGTAATTTTATGTACCTGTCAAATAACACTGGTCTACAAAAAATGGGCTCATGATTGTTGTTGGGCATGTGGGGGTCATTTCCGAAGTAATTTGCTGCGTAGCATCTGAATTCGACTGCTTTGGTCACTTGTTATCGACGATCTCCTGGTCAAACTGACTAATGCTGGCTACGATTGCCAGGGCTACGCTGATGACCTGGTCATTACCATCAAGAGCAAGCAGGATAGAACCCTATCAGTAAGACTGCAAAATGCTCTGAATATGGTACAATCCTGGTGTGCTAGGGAACGGCTCAGAGTCAACCCTAGTAAAACAACCATTATACCATTCGCAAGAAAAAGGAACCTAAGGCTAGAGGCTCCTACTCTTGAAGGAACAAGGATAGAATTCTCAAGTGAGGTCAAATATCTAGGAGTAATTCTAGATCAAAGACTCACATGGAATCCTCAACTCAATAGGGTTACAGGAAAGGCTATGACTGCCCTATGGTCCTACCGAAGACTCTTTGGAAAGACCTGGGGACTAAAGCCCAAAATGGCCCTTTGGGCATATGAAACAATCATAAGACCCATGGTCACCTACGCAGCTCTCGTGCGGTGGCCAAAAGTAGAACAAAAGACAGCGCGATCCACACTGCTGAAACTGCAGAGGTCAGCATGTCTAGGAGTTACTGGTGCCATGCGCACATGCCCCACGGCAGCTATGGAGGCCCTATTAGACCTCCCCCCTTAACATTTACATTTAAAGAAGGAGGCTGCCTCAAGCGCAGTAAGGCTGACTGGCACCAATCTCCTCTCAGCAGGCGACTGGTCTGGCCATAGGAAAATCCTTAAAGAATTCATGGGTGATCCGGTGATCAACTCAATATCGGATATTATGCCGAAGAGGCATAACTTTGATATACCATTCAAGCTGATCCTTGAGAGCAGAGATTATTGGCTCAATAATAGACATATCTTTGAAAGGGGATCTCTAGTTTGGTACACGGACGGATCCAAGATGGAAGACAGAACGGACATCGGGGTCTATGGACCAAGATTAAGGCTGTACAAATCGCTCGGTTCTACACCAACCATCTTATAAGCAGAGATACATGCTATCGAAATCTGCGAACGTGAAATTACCAACAGAGGAATACGCGGTGCTAAAATATATATCATGTCCGACAGTCAGGCGGCACTTAAGGCTCTGGGATCCTACACCTTTGAGTCTAAAATCGTCTGGGACTGTCTCACTGCTCTTAAAGAACTGGCCCAGAGCAACAGCATCACGCTAGCATGGGTACCAGGGTACGAGGGCATTGAAGGCAACGAGAAGGCGGATTACCTAGCAAAAAAAGGTTTGGACCGGAGCCATTCTGTGGCTACTCAAAAAGCCGAATAGCAATGCATATCCGGTCATGGGAGGACGAATGTAAGCACTAACACTGGGCAAATATCCCAGGGTCCAGACAAGCAAAGAGGTTTATAACCTAATCAAAACAGAAAACGAAGGAGCTGCTCTCACTCAGCAGACCAGATTTAAGGCTGATAACAGGAATTCTAACTGGTCACTGTCACGTGGGCTACCACCTAAAAAAGTTGAGGCTGGCTGATGATGACACCTGTCGATTCTGTCTAGAAGTGGAAGAGACAGCGGAACATATCCTCTGTCACTGTGAGGCCCTCGGCCGTATCAGGCTTAGACACCTTGGTGGGGCTTTCCCATCAACATCAGATATAGCCAAGGCAGCCCCCAGAAAAATTTTAGGTCTGATAAGGGAACTAAAGATTGACGGGGCTTCCTAATACTGAACCTGGATCAGGTCACAAAAGATCAAATTGGTCGTAGTGACTAAAGGATGCGGTTAGTCCTTGATCCAATCCTTAATAATAATAATAATAAAATAATCTGAATTCGAGGTCAGAATTGAATTTTGCAAGAAAAAATCGTTGGTGACCGCTCCATAGCTTATTATGAAGGGTGAGAATAGTACTAAATTATGAAACTAGAAAAAGACCTCAAAAGTAGTCAAAAAATCCATTTTTCGAGTACAAAACGTCAAATATTTTAAAATTCTAACGTGATGGCCCAATTCTGACCTCGGATTGGGATTTTTCGCAGCAAATTACTTCGGAAACAACTCCCGGCTGTCCAACAAGAGAATCTTGTAGTAATTTACTTTAAAATATTAACGCAATGGAACTTGACGTTTTTTTGTAACTCCGCTTTTACTCTTTCGTAACAGGTTAATGTAGGAATGGCTCCTATTTCGAACCAACGTAGAATTGATATAGTTCAACTTAAATTAACCAATTTAGATTTTTTCTTATTAAATAACCATCCAGGAGGACTAGGCAGACATTATCTGCCCATGAATGGTCAAATCTCAATTCAAATCCACTTTTCTTTTATACATTAATCTGATTGTACTTATTTTTATGACTTATAGTGTGAGAATCGTGTTAGAATTGATACAATTGAAATTTTTACTTTATGAACTTTTTTCCATTATTAGTATGTACATTTCCTCTGATTTTTTAATGCATTTTATTCCGTATTATTCTAGATCGACATGGATGCAACGGCAGCCCAAAGCCCAACGACTTTTAATACAACAAATCCACATTCGCCGCCAAAAGCCGCCGCCGCCACCACAACAGCTGATTTAGTACAATTAACTGCATCAAATTTAATAAAAAACAAAAGAAAAAATTTCAATCCACGATGTTCGGCTACAATTGACGATGGCGTTACAGTTGCGAGTGAAATTGCCGAAGCAGCCGATTTAACAAATAAATCATCAATAATGCAGTCGCCGCCGCCATCAGCTGTTCCAACAAAATCTCAACCCTCTCCACAGTATCATTCACAATTACCAACGCCATCATCTTCATCGCCGTCGATAATGCAGTCCAATGTTGATAGTTCACTATTCAATATCAACAACAATCAAACGCTTAAGGGTATCACTACCTCAACCACATACACCAATAATAGCAATAATAGTCGATCATCGCCGCCAATATTACCACGCCAAAGTACAATTTCTCAATCACAAAATAGCGATTTGGATGTTGTTCCTTTGCATTGGCGTCAATTGCTATCAAATCATCGACAATCTGTTATGGCAATGACCGGTGTAACAAATTCTGTTCTCGATTGTACATCGGCTGGAACAAATAGTAACGGTCTCGAAGAGGTTGCTTTATATAAGATTCCCAATACCAACTTTAGTATAACAAAATCGCCATTTGCTGTTAATCCGATGGCTGCGGCAGCGGCGGCGGCTGCAGGATTTGTTGGCGGTCCACATGTCGATCCAGAAGCTAAGGCTGAGTTTGCTTTCAATGCATTCATAGCTGTTCAGGAATTACTTAATGTTTATGGGCTGTCAATATCACCGGGCGACATTGTAGAGGCTTTCAAAAAACAACAAGGGGTTGGTGAGTACTTTTTGAGCTTTTTCTAGTTTTGTAAGATTTTGAAATGATATTGAGTGGGAGGTATAAATTGTTGAACTATTTTGAGGTTAAAGTTTTTGAATACTTTAAACAATTTATGAGGTTTTTTCTATACCAATACAATAATGAAATCAGGAGAATTTTCAAATGAGTATACAGGGTGTTTCATGCTGTGTAAAAATGAAGGATTTGGTAGATCTAGGTGTGAAAAAAAAATTGTATGCTAGGGAAGGGGAGTCTATCCCCCTACCAGCTACAGGGGTTTGAAATGTTTTCCCGATGAAAAAAAACCAGTGAGCGAAATTTCTATAACCGCACTTAGAAATTTTTGGAAATTGGTCAATTACTCCTAATCAAATGTTCGCAGGCTGTTGAGGCTGGGGGGGGGGGGGGGGGGGGCTTTTTTTTCTACCGGAAAGCTTCAATTATGCTACATTACCTCAAAAATGAACTGGGAAATGTACATGAAAGTGCTGGATTCAGCTCTAATATCGTCAATTTATTTTCCAACAGGACAATGCTGCAATCCATGTCTCTAAAAGCTCTAGAGAGTGGTTTCCTGCTAGAGATATCCCTCTAATGAATTGGCCGGCTTACAGTCCAGACTTAAACCCTATAGAAAACCTATGCGGTATTATGGCAAGGGATATTTACTCGAATGTGCCCCAATTTACAACGATTAAGTCCCTAAAAGAGGGAATCCGCAAATCCTGGCAACGTATTGGGAACGAAACAATCACTAATATCTTCAATGCCTAAAAAAAACTTCTAAAGTTTTAGTGCTAGAGACGTTATTAATATCTCAGTGAAAACTTCGAAAATGATTTTTGTGTGTGTTCTTTCCGATGAGAGTGTAAGGGGCCAATCTCGTCTAATCAGCATGGCTTCCTGCCTGGTAGATCTACGACAACTAACCTGCTCGAATTTATCTCCCACGTAATCTCTGCCTTTCAACAGGGTCTCCCTCACTCTGTGATTATGCTCAAACTTAGAAAGTTGGCTTTCCCGCCTTTGATGCTCGACTGGATCTCCTCGTACTTAACAGAAAGGACATATCGAGTATCTTTTCATAATACTTTATCTAGAGTCGTTAGGGCTTCTTCTGGTGTACCTCAAGGTAGCCGTCTTAGTCCGATGCTGTTGTTTCTTGCCATTGACGACATTATTCCCCTGATTAAACACTCCAAAGTCTTAATCTCTGCTGACGATATGAAGATTTTCTCTTGCGTTAGAAACAGTTATGATTCTTCCTGCATTTAGGATGATTTAAACACCTTCAAGGTTTGGTCTGGATCAAATGGCCTGCAACTTAACCTGGATAAATGTGAAGTTATGTCATTCTCTAGCAACCTCAGTCAGCTCGTCTTTGATTATATTGTGGATACTACTATCCATCGCGTGGAGTCCGTTACTGATCTTGGTGTTAAGCTAGACAAAAAACTCGATTTCACTCTACACATAAGCTATATTGTGTTTTGGGAGTAATTCAGTTCTGGGTTATGTCAAGCGGTGGTCAAGAGAGTTTTCTGATCGTCAGACCTTAATTCACTTATTGTTTTCTTTGGTTAGAGTAATCCTCGAGTATGCATCTCAGGTTTGGTCACCTTGCTATGATGTTCATTCTAGACGCATTGAGTCCCCCCTCCCGTGGAATGATCCACTAAGGCTTCCTCCCTTTGAGGATTGCCTCCTAATTTTTTTCCCGAAGGCATTTTTTTCGATTTTGAGTGCAGATTTTTTTGGAATAATTTTGATGTCATTCGAAAGAGCGCGCTGAAAAATGGTAAGCTTTTCGTTCGCTAAACTCTGGAGTTATGAAAAAATAACGAAAAACCTGTTAAATTGCTTAATTTCCAGTTAACAGTTCCAGCCTCAACATTATTATTTTTCTTCAAACTTAAATTTTCGAATTTCAATTTTTTCATTTCAAAGGGAATGATCTTGAAAAATTACCCAATATTTTAATTTTGGTTTCAAAATAGATAAAGATATTTCCCTTTGAAATTAAAACATTAATTTTTTCTAAAATTTAAGTTTGAAAATCAAACTTTTTAAAACTGTTAGCAGTAAAAAAAAATACATTCTTTAGCACCATTGTGTTGTTACCTGTTACCAATTTCATTTCTAACAAAGTGGGTGAGGACGTAGACCATAATTTAAAATTAACACATTATAATAAGAGTCGGAAAATTTGGTGGCGTTCACCAACGATTTTTAACTAAAATGAAATATTAAAAGTGTTTTAATGTGTAGAACGATCCCACAGTAAAAAAAAGAAGAAGAAAATCAGAAATCAACCTAAATTGACCGCCATAAATCATTTAAATGAAAAAAATATTTGGACAGTCGACGATTGTGTCTGGAAAGGGTCTGGCCGCATTTCCCATGCAAAAACCATCGTGTGAATTTGCTCTAATTGAATTTAAATAAATCACTAAAAAAGTAAAGCTTCTTACGAAAACACAAGAATTCCAGCCAGGAAACGTATATTTTATCGTTCAGATTTTTCCTTATAAATTAGAGCCGCACAATCAGTAGGGGTTTCCCTTAACAAAGCGAGATATCATCATCAGTTTAGGACACAAGCACTAAAGATATTTTCCCTTTATTCTTCATTTTATCACTGCCTTATGAAAAAATGATAACAAAACACAAGACCCTAATAAGTGTCCTTCAGCACCCCATTCCAATTCTTTAATTTTTCGCTGACTTTTTCAACTTTTCCTTGATAGCCGCTTCGGAGATTTTTTATGAAAGTCCCTCGACCCGAATAGGCAAAAAAGTGCGAATTGGGTAAGTGACGTTCGCTGGGAATTTTCTCATCCATCCTATCTCTGGATGCAGGAAGTGCTCAGAAAATAAAAGAAATCCCCGAAGATCTAGGTGTACGATGCAGGATCGAATCTGATCGTCATTTAACCTTAATACTCGTAACCTATGCTCTCTGGATGCGGTGAATGTCTTTCACGGGTGAATTCACTAACGTGCAAAGGTCCTGAGGGTTGAGAGTTTTCTCAATTTTTTTCCTGATTTTTTTTTTTCGTAGTTTGTTGATTTAAGCCTGATGCGTTGTCATAGTCCTGAGGTGATGTGTGCATTACTCGAAATACCGGACGTAATTTAGCGTAAACGCCATTCCCCCGGGTGATGTATGGATTATTTTGGGTTATAACAGTGCGCAAAGATAAGGAATAGATAGTCCGTGTATGATGAAATGGGAAACCTTTTAACCCCATATGGGTAAAGTGCTCAATCAGTTCGAGGTTTTTCCTTTTATTTTCATTTTTTTATTTCGTTGCAATGCTTAGTAAAGGTAAAAAGGTTGGCATGGGAATAATTTTTCGTCATACTTCTCATTGTCGCACATTTTGCACGAAATTTTTCAAGCTTTTTCATTTCTGTTGAACACGTAAAATAAGCCTATGGCTGTCGCTAAAAGGATTTTACGTGACACATGTCCACGGTCGTCGGCGTCTGCTGATTTTATCCACGTCTTACAAACTGTGAAAATGTATTTACAAGTTGGACTTGACTTTTTTATGTCGTCACAGGTGATAAACTTTTCTTTCAAAGATCAAAACTTCCGACTTGGTTCCAAACCGACAAAAATCATATATCGGCCTATAGCCGATAATAATTTATTTTGATTGGATGACCCGGGGTGTTTTTTTTTTATTAGAAAAACAAAAAGTTGGTAATATTTTAAGTCTAAATATCTATAAATAAAATATATCAAAGAAGCCATGAGAGTGGTTTGGATGGAGTATTGCCACTCGATCGCAAGCACCAGGGAATCAGCCAGGCTCTGCAGAATAATATCCAAAGAGCATTGCAAACAATCTCTTCTACAACGTTTAGCTGCCTCTTGAACGCTTTCTTCCCTTGAAACCTTGGAGCCACTAATGAACACTCACTTTCCGTAGTGATTTTCAAGGCTTGCATAATCCACAATTACGTCCCCCCTACACCTGGAGACGTCTTAAGGTGCAATTTATCCTGAAGGCTGACATACGAGGCCGAATAAGTCGACCTCATTTGTCTTGAAAACCCTGAAGCTAGTCCTGGACATATGGTACATGTTAGACAGACTCTACGTCGAGCTCTGTCTCTGGTTCCTTTAACCACCTGGTCCGCTTCTGCACCAACGCCTTCAACTGTTACCACGATTTGTTGAAAAATATTTATTTTATATTTAACCATTTCCCGCTTCCCCGCTTTGATGTTCGCGTATCCACACTCGTCCTACCGAATTCTCACGTTCCACAACTTCAACGCACATTTGAATATTCCATCTAGTATAAACAATACATCTTGGCTGTATTTTTGTACATATCAGTGTCCTTTAAAAAGTCATACAGGGATCTCTTGCCAAGCTTGGTGTGCAACAAAATCTTGGTCATTACATAGTAACAATGCTAAAGGCAAGGTTAGTCTAGTCCGAGTCCATTAGGCATGGTTCCCGTGGAACGCGCCAAGGAGGGGTCCTATCTCTCCCGTGATATAGCTGATGGTCTTGAACAAGGACCTGTTGAAACTCGAACAGGGTTTAGTTAAAGTAGTCGCCTACGCAAACGATCGGAATGTCTGCCTCCGTGATTAGCGGAAAAGGTAGGCAGTCGGCAAAAGGACTGCGGACTGGTTGTGAATCCAGGTAGAATTGAACTTATGCTCTTCAACACAAAAAAAAAGGAGTGCCGTACTTTTCTGTTCCTAAACTAAACAACTCTCTCAAAACACAGAGAGTGCCTTATCCTCCAGCGCCAGATATTTGAGTTTAATCCTGAATCTCATGCGGAACTGGAAGCTTAACATAGAGGAGCGTGTCAAAAAGTCATGTACAAACCAACCAAAGATGACACTGTTGTTATAGACAACGGTGGTGGCCCCCGTTCTTACTTACGCTTCACTGGTTTGGTAGCCTGCGAAGAGTAATTTTCCTTTCGGTAGCTGTGAAGGAATCGCAGCAAGTTCTCTGCGATTTAACGATATAGGTCTCGCTTTTAGCATATCCACTCGGGACGTATTTTGGTTACGACAGCCCCGGAGAATGTTTTTCTTAGCTTGCTGCTATCATAGCACTTAGAAATCTTTTGTAGGTCTTGATGGTATCCAGCGAATACTGCTACTGAGGTTCTTTGAAAAACTATCCTAAGCAATGAATGGTTTTTTTCATTTATACCCCAAAAACATTTATTTTTCCTTCCTGAGAATACGAATTCCTATCACCAGGCGAGTAACAATCAACGAAAATTGATGATCTTCCACTGTTGATTAATCATTGTCAACATTTTGATGACATTTCATCTAATGATCATCGGAGAAGAGTCAAGCGCAGCCGCGGTCGATCGTTTTATTTTTTATTTTTTTTTAAAAAAAAAAACGTGAGAAAACCTCTTCGCGTAAAAGTTGTGATATCGTCAAGTCGAATTGGGGTGGAATGCTTAAGAAGCAACAAAACTTCAGACTCAAACAAATCCGAGGGGGAGAGGATCATTAAATCGCTGTCTACAGAAAGAAATTTAATCGATTCCGAATGAAAAATGATGAATCTGTTCCCCGTCTTGAGATCAAATTTCAAAAAAAAAAATCACAAAAAATCGAGAAAAGAAATTGAACAATAATAAAAAGTACAGAAAATCCTTTTTTTTAATCCAAGAAGAAGAAAAAGTGTACGCAAACCATTAAGTCCTGTCTAACCATCTCTGACAAGATTTTTCTCACCCTTTCGGGCTCAGAAATCTGAGACGTTACGAGGTGTTGCGCAATACACTAATGAAATCCTTTCGTTGTGCCCCGAAGGAAACCAAAACCGAAATATACCTGGAGCAGAAATTGTTTAAATTGTAGCGTAATTTGAAGAGAAATTCCAAAGGATCTTTATTGATTGAGCGTTTTTCCAGGTGAACAAAGGTATTTGCGAAGACTGTTTTTTTTTTAGCGGATGACATCTGATACGCTATTGCAATGTTAAGGTGAACCGACACCCCTTTCCCGGCGCACATAATTAAGGTTTGGCTGCAAAAATAAACACTGTTGTGTTAGGGCGAAAAGTGAAAGTGTAAAACGAGCTCCGGTATGAGAACCTTGTATTGGAAAATTTTTCGACTGAACACTTTTCGGAAATGCTGATAAAAAAATCTTTATCGTTGCCCAGAATATTTATGTTTATGGGAATCCGTCCACTTTCCCAAACCATCACTGTATATGCTCGCTACATTTCCTATTCAATTAAGCGGGTCCCAACCAAGTACAATCTACGACTTGTCTGCCGTTTCAATAGCTCAGTTTTATCCCAAAAAATTGCGTTCACTTTTCTCCATATCAAGTGGTGTGGAAGCTTAAAAATTTCAATTGCTTCGCTGTCGTCATCCAATCTTCTTCCTCGTTCACTTAATTACTTCGAACTTCTCCGAAGAAAAAAATTAATTTCCATCAAAAATTCTTTACCAGATCTGGGACATATTTGAATGTTCTTAAAGTAGATCTGGACCGACGTTTTTGTTTTTTTTTTCTGTACTGTTGTTGTTCGTATTCGTTCCAGTTACTAGGGCCTGTCTTGTTTAGTTGATCCACATGTCGGGCAGTTTATGTTTTAGTCCAAAAAATTGTAAAAATTAAAAGCAAACGAAGCCCAGCTGGTTTTGATGGCTTAAGACAATGAGTAAATGGTGGAGCGATGAAGATCGCGGGAAGAGCGAAGTTTTGTAATTATTAAAACATTCTGGCATAGCAGACGTGAATTATTTTCTAACACCGTCGACCCCAACAAGACTTGAGCCAATTTTTAATTAGTTCGACTTAATTTGGCTTTAATATGCTCAACATATGAGCGGAGAGAATCGAGGAAAGAGAGAAAGAATCTGATGTTTTAACAGATTATTCGATTTAAAACTTGATTTATATTTCGAGTACACGTAATAACACCTTTAAGTGGATACTACGCACTTTTCCTCTCTTCTGCTTTTCTTCAATCTAAATTCTGGTTACATCACAATTTCCAGTACTTCACCCATTTGAGCTCCCGTTTATATCGTTAAATGAATGCAACACTGTATAAGATTGACCAAGTTACCCATTATATTTCGCACTCAGGTACAACTACAATTTTTCACTTGAAAACTCGCTGATTAGCATTTCGCTAATTGATTGAGTGTGAAAATTTGTTCATTTGTTTTTATACAGTCGAGGTAAATCCAATTAGAGAGTGAATCTAGTCTTGACTACATCACGAGCATCGAACGAGTATCTCTGAAAATTTTGGTGATTAAATATATGACATTTAACTTGAGTTGATCTGCGTTTCTTTGGCTTCCATTTGAAATATTTACCAAACTCGAACGAAACACAATCGAGAAAGTTTTGATTTTGCTCTGTTCAACCTCGGTTTTTGTCAAGTAGCCAGCCAGTAGAGGTGATGTGGTTAAGATGGCGTTTTGGGGATCGAGCTCGCCTTAGTGTTACCGTACTTGCAAGTTTGGTCTATTTTTCATATGGCCATTCAAAAAGACTTATTATTATTATTATTTTCCTAGGGGGTCGCGTTTTTCTCGGAAACTACGCGTTCTCGAGCCTTATTTGCCCCTTTGGGGTTTATAAGGGATATACATACAACGATCACTCTAAATTCCCTAGCGTTAAATTTTTGTATCATGTTGCTTATGTTTTTTGTTTGTCGTAAGGGCTCGATGGAGCTATTGCAGGATCATGCAAATCCTTCCTCTCGCTGATCGAAAGAGGAGATATACCGCGCGATAATAAGACCTGTGGTAACGTACGGCATAGTGGATTGGGTTCCAACAACAGAAAATATTAGGGCGTTAGGAGTGTTCGAGCAAAAAGTGTTATGTTCTATTTATGGTGAAATCCGAGATGAATGCGGTGATTAGCGGCGAAGAATGAACTATATGAAATCTACGGATCTTCCAGTTTTTTTTATGATGTAACGAAAGCCTAGGGGACAACCCTATAACGGAAGTCCGGAAGGGTATTATGATAAGAGGAATGAGGGAAATTTAATGTCTTGTTTTTGCATCACTGCGAGCTAGACAACAACCCAGAGACGAAATGGATTTTTAGTTTATTGCAATTACAAATTAAGACCGGGGCTCGAACCTATGTCCATCTCATAAAATTTGGCTGGCTTAGGCAGCTTAGGCTTGTTTTTCGTATAGACCACCAAAGTTGATTCTGGAGGCCGCCCGTGAGGTGGCGCTAATCGACGTGGATGCGGACCCTCGGATGTTGCATGTTCTGAATTGGAGGGACCGTGCCCTCTAGAAAGATATTGTTGTAGAGGCGTTATAGCCAGTGATGATGATAATGCTGTGTAGTAAACAGAGAAACAAAGTTAAACTTTAAACATAAAGCAGACGCTAACAAACTCCGTTTTAGCTTCAGTCGTGATTTTGGTATCGAGCTATGCTTGTGCGAACAGAGAAACTCAGCGAATGTAGCTTGATTGCTAGCCCACAGTTCAGCGCCACTTGATCAAAACTAAGCCATAGCTTGAAACTGATAAGTGAAAAAGTGCTCTAAGCAGAGCTTAATTTTGAGAACCGAGAACAAAAATGCGAATAGAGTAAAGCAGAGCTACAAAAAGCTCTTGGCGCAGGCGAGCCCCAAGAATTCAGTAAACTGCTCGAGCAAAATATTGTCAATATTCCCATCCTCAATGTCGATAGGTCATTCACATTCCAACTTATTAGCCCCACGATTATCCTAATCAAATTTCTATGACGGATGTCCATTTAACGTTCGTCTCTTGATCTCTTCAAGTGAGACTATCATAATTTTAAACTGAGCGTGCGAACATATCTTTCCTGCATTCAAGTAGCATCTTATGAAGGTACACATAAGATGCAAAAGGTGTCATTATCCTTAAGTCCTCGGGATTAAGAGGCATTTTTTGATCTAATCACAATACATTTCCTTCCTTTTATTTAAAGTCCTTTATCTGCTGTCTGTCCAATTTACGTGTGTGTACGATTTTTCAGGAGGATAATTTCGTTCTCGCCCTTCTTATTTCATTGAGTAATAATTGCCTCAATATCCGGGCTAAACTTCGTTCATCTTCCTCGCCAAAGCAACCGATCAAACTCACGTGTGATGACCATAAATTCAATCCCCCTAACTGTGGTTCGGTGTTGTGATGTGATTTGGAATTAATGAGATGAGGCCACCTTTAAGAGAAGTACCTTGACCAGATCGGGACTCAGCCAGACTGAACTGGACCATCTTTGTGTTTTGGCACGATACATTGTCGTGTCGCGCGCACACACACCCTACACTGGTGCTTGGATTTTCTTTCACTTTCGATTTCCGGTCAAAAATTTCTTGTGTGGCTCTGAATGGAATAGGGAACACCGTCTGAAACGTCAGCACCAGGATCACCGTATTGTCATTTGTTAGTCGCGTGTACGCCTGTGTGACTTTATGACCTTATGACTTGAATAGCCGTAAACAGGTAACTTCTTTTGGAAGAGATTAATAACGAAGTGAATTACCCACGGAAGAAAAGTTGGTCACGGTGGATATGTTCATCAAGTTTGAATGATAACGTTATGGCAATTGACTAGTTTAGACTCTAATTAGGGTCATTAAGGGGATAATAACGGTGTCCAGGTTTTTTCTTCTTCTTTTTTAATGGGGGTGTAAAAGTGGCGAGAAGCTGATGAATAGAGAAATCTGTGAAACATTTTTTTCTTGGATTGAAAGAGCTGAAATCTTATCAAGTTTATGTCATGGTACATCTGCAACTTTTTCATTGTATCCTAACGAAATTACCTCAAACAAACATCGATTCTGTCGATTTTCATCAAAATTCAACGTTGGATGGAATATTATCGCATCGAAGATTCACTGAACAAAGAAAATCCACTGAACCCTATCAAATGTCCTGAGTTTATTTTCCAAACAAGAAATTTTTTTCGAAATTTCACACACAAAACTGGAAAACCCTTTCCTTCTTATCGATCACCCTCTCAACATATTTTTTTGTGTTGTGCGCATTTCCTTTTGAGCAGGAAAAGGGTTGAAAATTCCTTTGGGAAAAAAAAATTGGAAAAAAGGATGCGCGCACAGCTTGGAGATGTGACAAAGTATATGAAGGAAAACAGACGGTAGAGAGAAAAAAACGTCAAAAAATAATGAAAAATGTGAAGATTGAGGAAAAGAACTTCTTCCTTGTTGTCATGGGGAACAATATCGTGTCTGGTTGCGTCGTATTTTGGATTATTAATCATATCACCCATACGTAGTAAGATGCGTGAGATTAAGGCACACAATTTAAAAATGAGCTAACTTTGTCTTTCTATGAGTGAGTGTGTGGGTTTTCAACGATTGCTAAGCAATTTCTTTCAATTTTTGTGTTTTTGGTTGTTCTAACATAATCCCAGCAAGAAATTTAGCACCTATAACGTAAGCAGCAGGTGCCAATTGACTCTAATAATCCATCTAACTGCGGTATCAACTTAGGACTCTCTGTGGCCTTAAGACCTGCTACACTCTTGCGATACATTTTTATATCTAGAGTACCACGGATCCGCTGATTAAGAGGTCGTAAATTTTATCGCAGCGCACAATGCAGCTGGTCTCGACATGATTGTCTTTAAAAATATAGACAGACGGCGTTCATAGAATGGTGTGCTTTTTTTAAATTTTCTGTCCAGGCGACATTTTTCAGTCGCTGATTTGCCCTAAAACTTTAACTTGCAGGACTCCAAGGACGCGAATGAGTCGGACATCCTCGTCAAATAACTCAAAAAGCGTATTCCTATTATGCGAACCTTACTGGGTTGTGCTTAAAAACGACTTGGCTTTGTGAAAGGATCGCTGAAGCTGAGCTTTTAAGCCCCCAACAATGTAAATTCCACCTAGGTCACCTTCCCACTATTATGAGCACTTAACAGCATGAATAAGCAGGGGTACTGAACTTTTACTTCCATCTGATGATTTGAACTGTAGTACACCTCTTGTTACTTTTTGCTGTTATTTTTGTTATTTGTCTCTCTGCTCTGCTGTATTTTCGAAACACTGAAAGTTCTTCTTGACTATCCCTTTACAGAGAACCTATCTTGTGTTGCTAAGATGTCTTTTGCCTTTACATTTTTCTTCATTCAATACGATTATGTCAAATGAACTAAAGCTGCTTCATTTACTATAAATTACAATTTTCATTTATTGTAAGTTTTAATTTTAAATTTACATAGTGGAGTCAGCCTGTCAACGGTATAAGTAAGTTAAGATTGTGCGATAAGTTGTGGATTGTGCGATGCTGCGCTGTAAACATTGTATCGCCATTTTCAACATCTAGATGGCGCTGATAAAATTTAAAAATAACCTCACATTTCTCCATTTTACAACTCCTTAATGTAAGCACCCATCTAGTTTACTTCGAAAGCTTAAGTTTTCATTTTAATCCTTAATCAGATGTAGAAACTAATACGATTCTAGTTCGTCGACTCTATTGCGTGACGAAAACATTTTACGTGATTTCAAGAATAATTTTGAAATTAAAAGGGACATTTGCCATCTGCAAAATATAATTTTATTCTAGGATTAAGGGACAGGTTTAATTTTAAGGGATCAAAGCCCTTTCAGTTATGAAAGGATTTTTCCCTCTGTCGAGAAAAAGTTATTTGCAAAAGTGTGTGTGTGCGTATTATTATGCATTAAAACGGATGATTACGTTATAGCCGGTTGATCTTCTCCTGTAACTTGTTTAGGTATAGATGGCATTTCTTCCAATCTTTGCGCCTCTTTTAGGTTGCTGCTGAAGATATCATTTATTCCGTCACTCTAGATAAGTTCATTGTGCCCCATAGATTTGTGGGCTTGAAGTCACCAGGAGCGGATAGGATTATGACTTGTATGCTGCAAAGACCTCATCCAACGATCATCTCTGAGCTGTTGGTGATTTTTGAAAATTGCCTACACCACGCCTATATCTTCCTTCCTGGCGACAGTTCAAAGTTATCTTCATCCACAACTAACTAAATAAGTTCTAAAAACATCAGAAAGACTATCTACCTACCTGCTGTACCCTTTTCAGCAGTGTCAGCGATGCTTAATACGCCAATACTGCGCTTCATGAAGGGATGTAAGGAATCCACATTAAGAATTCGTCTGTATATATCAGCGATGCATTAAGATGCTATGAATTATACCTAGACGTATGTCAGTAGATCGAGATAACGCTGAGTAACCGGCAAACACATGGGGAACTGGAAAACTACGAGATTGTAAGAGATGTCTGGAGTGGTACCACACAAGGCGGCGTTATATCTCCATTGCGTAATCGGAATCTTTGAACCACCCAGGTTTGAGGGCGACATCTTAACGGGAAAGAGCCAAGTGAAATACAGGGTGTTTCAGATCTGACGTGCCAGTGGGGTGATAGATCTCACCTAGTCAAACAAAAAATTTTATGGCAGGGGTGGGGGGAGTTACAGGGTCATTCATACCTCGTTCAATCCAACGGTTAGGAAATTTTTCACAAAGATTTGCCTTCAACATGTAGCATAGCATTATGCGCTGGTGCTCCATCGTGTTGGTAAAATATGTCCGATTCTGCACAGTGATCTCCTCTATTAGATATGGCAGTGCATTGTTCAAAAATTTCACTATTAAGCACTTGCGGTAAAATGAATGGTCCTACCAAATGGTTGTCGATGATACCAGCCCAAACATTGATACTGAATCTGTGCTGGGATGAGGTCACCTCTGTCCTGTTAGTTTTCGATCAGGTATGGAGGTTATGGAATTTTGTGGTGTCCTGGTGAATTGCAATTCATCCGTCTACAGAATTCGGTCCAGAGACGCCTTGTTGTCAATGTTCTCTTAACCTTCGGAAAGTCCGTGTAAGTACCCCTCTTTGAGCTGCTCGCTCGCTCGCTCTCCTTTGATATTCCAATACAGCCGCTCTCTCGTTAAATTCTACCATTTTTTAAGAAGTTTTGCTTAAAAACATCCATACTATTATAGATTTGTTTTTCAACTATGATAGGTATTCTTGCTGGCTGACCTGACTTTTTTTATAGCAAAATTTCCATCCGATACGAGTAAGAGAACGCCAGGATACAATAAAACAAAATAACACTAACATTTTTATAACTTTTTTGCAGACACCGAACAGTCCATGCCCTCCGGTAGTGTCACATTCTTACTCACTAAAAACACCTCTCTGGGGATTAGCCGAAACAGACCACATAGAATCGGGTCCCTTTTTGTCCCCTCCTAGTCTCCCTTAGTGGGGGCAATTGACTATCCAGTTATTCCACTATCGCCACTAACCTAGGTTTCCTGGGTCACTGTTAGAATCTTAGCCTATCGGCAGGAATCCATGCTCTCCCACCATCTCCAGTGTCCCTTCTTGGTCCATGCGTTAATTAAAACTTTCATCCCTACTCTCTCTCCACGTCACTGTAGGGTTCCAGGCCATAAAGCTTTATGCCAGAGCCAGGCCCAGTAACCTCCTCTGGATTCAATTTTCGGAAGGCAGGTCTGCATCTTCTACTGGTGAGTAGGAGATAGCCAACTCGTTAGAGTCTACCATCTCTGCCACCGTCGCACCTGAGAAAGTGCTAGTTATTATTTTCCCAATGGCACCTTCTTCCAGGACTGCTACAGCACTTTCAGTCGGCGCAAGTCAGCCTCCAAGCCGCCACAGAACCTTCGAAAGGTAATTTCCCCAAAGCTGCTTCTGTTGTCTTGTGGGTACCGTTTGTATAGCCAACCGATTATGGTCTACCATACCCTCCACTTCCACTCCTACAGAAGTGCCTGAGGAGACGCCATTCGCAACCCAATTACCCCTGGGCTCTGCAGATAGGAGAACACCGCTGCAGACTCTCTTGGCATGGGCTACTACAAACTTGGAGTTAGGAGGATTTTCCAAGAGGTTATCTCCTTCCGCATTAGTTACTTGGCTACGTTCTAGGATGTATTGCCCGGTTGCTACCACTTGGAGGTGTAACTAACACTTGAGAATGTCCAGATGAGGATCGCCGTATCCTAGAAGGCTTCTTCCGTCCGTCCTCCAGCAACCATCCAGTCTATTACTACAATTTCCTTCGCTTTATTCACCAAACTGCCCACTATTTCTTCAAATTCACCACAAAATTGAGCATCGGATCCTACTTAGTTGAAAGCAGTCAGCGAAACAGCGAGTGATGGCAAGGAAAAGATTGTAGGCCCTTGCTAAAAACTTCCTTAATGGACTAGAAGACTTCGCCATTGTCGACCCGAAGGACCTAATGATAGTAATGAAGAGTTGTGCCAAATCGATTCAAGTGAGGTTTCTGCGAAATGGTATCACAGCGGATCACATTAAGATCTATGTGAGGTCACTAACCCCGCCTTTGAAGGGTTATCGCTCAGTCCACTATTCGAGCCCAGTTTTACAGCTTTTCAAGTGCATATTTCAGTCTCTCACTGATAGTTGTCACGATTTTTGTTTTTTGTGACCTTTCTGTTGTCCTAATCGATAGACAAGCCACTGTCCACGCATTAATACCAATACGATATTTGTGTTCTTCTCTGTCATCTTTTGTTGCAAGGAAAAGTCGTCTATGTTTAAGATAAATACACTCTTCAACTTGACCTAATTTAATCTCTTGCACTGCTGAAAATGTCAAACTAATACGACGTTGACCTAAATTGTCTCCGCTCATATATTTCGCATATACATAGTTGCATCGACCGCCAGAAAAAGCCGAAGACGCAGAAGAAGAAGACGGTTAAAAAGCAATCGTCACGCAATTCTTCAATTCTTCTATATTCATCTCCCTTTCATAACAAAAAACGATAAAATCTCACGTGCTTTTAAATCTCAGATATTCTTGGGACCCAGCAGGAAGTAGACTCCTTGTTGCATGAACTCCAGATGTAGCAAATGCATGTCATCGTGTCGTAACGTTAAGAGACGGGGCCCTCCTGAAAACTCGCAAGATCTTTTTTCACTTTATTTATTTTGTGTGTGTTTGTGCTGTTTTAATCCTTTCTTTTTTCCCCCTTTCCTCTTCATAAATTATGTACCCATCCGGCAAGCATACCAAAATACAGGAGCAACATAACAGCAGCAGGGAGACGATGACACCGTCATGAAACAGTTTTTTTTCCGGTTCCGGTGGAATATGAAAAATTTTCGTGAAAGATCGCGACTCTAATTTATGTCGCGACATACAAGCCCCACGAAAAAGGAGGAAGAATGCGGGCAAGAAATCAACGGAAATAAGAATTTCATCTTTTGTAGTTCCGTCTCATTTGAGGGCGTTGAGAGTCGAGTGGTTTTCATTCTGTTTTACTGAGATATTCACATCTGTGCACGGTACAGCCGTTCACAGCATCTTTATCACATACGGATTCGACCCACGTGAATGTCTATATCGTTATGGTGATGATTTTCTTTGCGTTTAGTTTAGTGGACTACGCACAGATTTTTAAAGATTTCAAAGATTTGCAAACAGTAGCACTTCCTTTTCTTGAGATGTGTGTCGGCAATGAGAAAGTTTTGGACAAATGGGAATCGGTACACATATATTACGCAACTGTCACGAAAATCTGGCCTATTCCTGATGAGTGTCATCCCTTCTCTCACCGTCAGGTTAACAAGACGATTACATAGCGCGGCTGCGCAGCCTGCATCGGTTTCTTCTTAATCCGTTCCCGGTGCAATGGCAAAAGGTCCTGCGCCCGAATCAAAGGTTTCCCAGCAAACAAAACTCGAGGGCAATTTAAGGGTGAAATTCAATTCTTAAGCGATTTCGAGGTCTCCGTTTTTTTTTCTTCCTTGATCTCTGTAATTCTTTCCTCCGAATCACATAAATCCTTTCGCCTTTTTATTATTAACCTTGACATCGACCGCTGTGTGCGCTTCCTTGTGTCTTTTCCTTAACCCGAAGAAAACATTCCTGTAAACCCTTTTATGCTAGCAAAAAAGGATCTTTTTCGAGCTGTTGCTGGCCAAGCACATTTGCTGATGCGATTAAATTTTTTTTTTTTTTCTGCTTTTTGTTGGATTGTCTTTCAGACAATCTTGGATGCAACGATACTGTTGTCACCGACCAAAATGGTTCAGTTGTTTGCTAAAATTATTTAAAAATACAAAATTAAAGAGAAAAATTGCTAGAGATAGAGGGAACGGTGCGGCAACACAATTACTGGAATTTTCGTATAAAAATTCAAGAACTTTTCTCTCTACCTATAACTGACTTTTCTCTTCTGTCAAGGCTGTGTTACGGAACATTATAAAGTATCCTCGGAGCTTCGGCCATAATGTAAAAAAAATCATGAATAGGAAATTATCACACTCTTTTAAGAAAAACACTAGAAGAAGGAGATAAAAGTCTTTTGACAGTTTATTTGAAGAAAGAAAGAGATGATGGGATCACTTGTCAACTTTTAATAGCAAAGGGGCAAGTGGGCGGCTTTTAGTAAAAAATAAAATACGAAAAAATAAGAAAAAGAGCTAACTCCATCACTCTTCAGGAGCTTTCCTTAATAAAGTATGATTCTCCTACAAAATACACTTTCAATCTCAACCAATTGATTGCTGTCATCTCCTACTGCCAATTGTCCTTTGTCCCTTTTTTTTGTGGGCTAGAGTAACTTGTTCCTGGCGCCGAAAAGGTCGGTCATTTATCTCTAACCGAAATGACTTGACCTTGTTTCACACTTTCATTGTGGTTGGGACTAGTCATGCGCATGTCTCTTATTTGAGAAGGACACCCACGTGACAGGATAATGATGTCGTAAAAACATTCAAAATTGAACTGGACCGAATCACTCCGAAACAGCAGTCATTAATCTCGAGTAAATAGAATCATCCGAAAAGGGGAAAGAAATACAAGGGCCGAGCTTCAGTCGGGAGGTCCTTTTTCATATTTCTGGGATTTCCAAATTTTTGGGAAAAAATAGGAAATCCAATCGTTGCAGACCTTTTTTTTCGATAGGAGGGGTGAACAAACTGTTGTCCCGCGGGAAGAAACCTGATGAAGAAGGTAAATTTGTTCTCCTTTTCTTACTTCGGGTACCTTTAATATTTTCACATCCTCTCGGCTTCCTTATCCATGTACTTAACTCGGACAAAGGGTAGAGAAGGACTTGCAATTGGAGTGGCAGTTTTTGATTATTTCTCGTTATAATTTGGCTACACTTTTTTTTGTGTAAATTTATTAAATTTTATTCACTTACACATGCGCATTAGACTAGGCTGGAAAATGTAAGGGGTGCCGTGCCGCAAAATGGAAGGATTCGCTTTATTCCATTCTATGTGCGGAAAATTTTCCCCGAGTATATAAAGGACCGGGATCTTGTGTGAGTTTTTAACGTTGTGACGATGAAATCATCTTTTTGATGGAAAAAAAAGGGACCACTGAGATTGGGAGAATATATGGGAATTCAATCTTCTACCCTTTTCCCGAAATGTGTTTTTTACCGTCTCCCTGTTTGCTGCGCACCTTTCGGAGAAGGGGATTTATTTATTTGTTTTCTCGAGATTTTTTTTACATTTATACCTTTTTTATGTTATTAATCGGGTCCGGGAATGGGGCGCACTTCTCAATGACTGAAAAATTTCCTGAACATTGGAAGGATTTTAGTTTGATTGCGATCATCAAACTTGATACATCGCTGATTCGATTGCAACTTGCAGTGAAAGAGTGATCTGTTATTTCTTTTTTAATTTTATTACTTTTAATTTATTTAATAAAATTTAATTGATCGACTAATTTCTACTAATATTTTATTGTTGTTATTTATTTTTCTGTCTCGTTCTCTTCAATGGTTCCGTCACAATTAGAATTTTTGGTGCAACTGTTTGCTTTAAACTTAGCACAGCAGAGCTTGAAAAATTCTAATCATGAGGACTCGAGCTGTGCCAGTTCATCAACGACTAATAATAATTCACTTATGAACAATGATTTTAACAAATTCCCGACGGATTCTGATTTCGTTGATAATATTTCTAATTTAAAAAATTCTATTTGTATTTCAGGTGGAATATTACAGCCGCCAACTCCTCCCCGTTCACCAGCGACAACAACAGCAACACCATCAGGATTTTTTGGATCTGCATCGACCAGTCGAATTGCTGATGAAAGTCAAACAAATGGAATTGCTGGTGAACCGTCATCATTGTTATTAGCGGGAACATCTAGTAGAAGTAGCACCGTAACGACTTATCAATCCAAAGAAACAACAACAATTGATGAAATTACAATATCTCCGACAAGTACAACATCAACAACAACAACAGCAGTATTGCATAACTCAAGCCCCCCACATATTACTTTGGCTCCAGTTTCAAAACTTATGGGACTATCATCACAGCAGGCATTTCAACAACATCAACAAAACATTGAAAATCATCAAACACGACATTTCATTAGTAGCGAATGTGGTGATGATAGAACAACAGCAACTCCAGACGACGACGATGAAGATGATGATAACGATGGTATTATAGATAATCAACAACAATTTCATCATCACGATCATCATATTCATCAACAAAGTTCTAGTACAAATGATCCGGATTTAAAGGATAATTCTAGTGATCGTGACAATAATTCACCAAGACCATATGATTTAGGAAAAATCAATGATGATTCTAATGTTTCAACAACAGATCGACACAGCGATGATCAAGGCAGTGATGATTTCGGCTCCGGATTAACAAATCCACTTGATTTTGATACAACCCGGATATCTGTTAAAAATGTTGAAAATTTATTGGACAAATGTTCACTGGTATGTGTTTAATTCAGAGTGTATTTTTTATTGTTGAAATAATTTTTTTATTTTTTATTTTTTTTTTCAATTAAAAGTGTATTTTAATTAGTTTTACTCAAGTGCTTGAAGTGAGGTGCAAATGTAAATTGCTGAAAAATAATTGTGATTATGTTCGTGTTTGTTACAGGGATTATTTTCACCAATTCTACAGTTGGCGCAAATGCAGAGCGAGGATAAGCAAATTCATGGTAAGTCCATTTGTACTTTAGATTAATATTGTTTTTACTGGCACACGTATGAAAACTATGTCAATGGACATACGTCGGCATCATCGCCACTTTTATTATATTTTTTGTTGTTGAGATCGATGTTAATGATCAAAGGTGGTGATAAAGTCTAGTAGTAGACCTCTTGTTTTTAATTTGCATGGGTTATTATTAATTACGATATGGTTTGGAGTATTTGTGTCAAGTATTATGTGATGCTGAAAAAAACGAAAATTTAATTTATTACGTAAAAAACTTCAAAACAATATTAGAAAATAAGCTTCTCTTCCCAATTCCGTTGATTTATTAAATCATTACAATCCTTTATAGACAATAACTAAAACGAATCAACTATTCTCGTTAAAAATTGCAACTGCCACCGTCCGTCCATCTATCGTTGTCCCCATCATCATCATCATCGTCAACATCCTCCATTCATACGCAACTCACTCACGTCTATAGATACATAATAACTTAAAGCTTTGCGACTGCACGTACATAGCCCCGTGTTAAGCTATCAAACAGCCGCTCCCGCTGCCCGAGACAAGATCAGAAACCATCAGAGAACCACACAAAACATAACAAATTCAGGGAAAAAAATTTATGGAAGAGTCTAAAAAGGCACTTACGCTCAATTTGTTTCAATTGCATGAAATCAAAGTTGGTTAATATTCCCACGATTTGTAAATTAAGCCTTTATTGGCTTAAATTGCTCAAATGTAATGTGCACACAGGGTGAGATCTCTCCGCGAGATCGGAGCTGATCACTTCATCGTTCTTCTCCGGGGTCTGGGACGCATTTGTTTTGGGTTCAGTTTAGAGAATATTCGAGTGGATCCCACCAGTCACCACAAAACCGACCCAAACAATAATACAATTTCCACATAAAATCACATTGCTTGGCTTGTCAGTCCCCCCGTGATCACAAAAGAAATAAGGTGGGCAGAAGATCAGCTGATTGCTACCTTTTTATATGTTCAGGCGGAAAACGTTCTAACTCGCAAGGAAATTATATGATTAGATAAAAACAAAAACACCGGTTACAGCAACATCAACAAAATAAAACAATTATTCTAGTCCCATATTCAGTCCTCAAATATTTGCTTTCCTTGTTTTGATACCCGACGGCAACCCAAAAGGGGGGCCCCAATTTTTTCTCATTTTTAACAAATGGAACTAATTCGTACCGCAAACTCCAACAGGGGAGGGAAAGAATTGTAGTGGAGGATTGCTTTAAAATTGATGTTCTTTGCTTTTAATTTTTTTTTGTCATAGTAGGGGACCCAGTTGGAACAAAATCATACAACTACCTTCTACTGGTTTCCATCACACATTATGTATTTCGCTGCTTTGATTTTGTTTCTCGTAGTACGATACGATACAATGTCATTCGAGTATAGGTCACTTAAAATGTCGCAGCAATAGCGTAGTAGAGAATAATTTTTCTAGGCAAGATAAAACAAGGAGCAAAGACATGGTCCCGAATAGAAACGTACTTATTTCCCGTATCATAAAGACGTGGATTTGGCGCTGTTCGAGACACTAAATGCATTATTAGTGTCTCGGTCAGAAAATTTGTTAGGCAATTGATGATGAGATCAGGTACATCTACTCAATGTGCCCAGTTAGAATAGAGAGGATGCGTAACACTGTGCCAGATCCATCAGGATCAATGTTACCTTCGACGAGACCTTGTACTCGAATTTTCTTATATGTAGATGTCGAGATTTTAGTTTGAGAACTGTAGAACGGTTGGAAAATTGCTATGTTGGCGCTATTTTCTGCTGGTTTGCTAATTTTAATTGCTTTTTTTGTTTGGTTTTTTAAGGAAGCTGAAATTCTTTATGCATGCTGTACTTTCGTTCGTAGGAGCGTCAAACTATCAGTTTACCGACTAAAATACCTCTCGGATCCGACGTTGCGGATCGCTGAAGTGATATTTCCAGTAGTGTCCAATATGTACAAGACTTGGTAGGCAGTCGGTAGTCCGGGGTCCCCTTACCCTGACTTAACAAAACCAAGCGCGCTAACTTCCAGCGTTAGCTGAAGACCCGCGATTCCAAGCATGCGTTGTATATGCGCAATAGCAGCGCAGAGTTTTAGCAGTACATGATTTTCAAAACCGTCTGGGCATGGTGCCTTTTTTTGACGAGCAGGCCCGTGCGCACGGAGGTTTTGGGGTTCAACCCCCATCCCAAGAGGGTTTTTAAAATGTTCTGTACTTTTTCATTAGGAAAAATTTGACTGAAATACTAAAAATATAACCTAAAATTAGATCCCCCCTCCCCCCAGGACCAAATCCTGCGTACGGTCCTGTTGACGAGCACGGATCTTTAGAGTTACTCTGTTGTGAGTATCGGAAAATCGCCGACAGGTACAGGTCAATGCTCGATTCCCATCAGAATGAAAATTATAAAGAAGAACCGCTACCACATGATCAGAACATTTGTAGGTTCATCTCAAACAAATGTCAGGTTAAAACTTAAATAATATGACAAGAAAGTAGAATTTCCCAACCTCTACCTATGAATTAATATGGTTTCGGTTTGTTTATACCTGCAATGGACAGCTGTTCGTATTTGCTTCCAGGCTTGTATCTAGAGTAGACTGTTCATTGACACATACGTGCACTAAAGAGCCAATTCGTTCTCAGGCTGAGAAAACTGTACCTGTACGGCCTTTAGCTTGCGTGGAGAATTGTAATCTCACTTTTCATTGGCGACAATAGGCCACATCCTTATAGCATCTTGTCCAAGGAGCTTCTCTCCACTTCGGAATCGTTGCAAACTCTGCGGGAAAATTTTGGAAGAACTGAGAGGATGAGGAAGCAGTTTATAGACTGTCCATAATTCTGCAGTCTGGTCCCGCGGGACTGTATCGCGGTCAAAATTCTTGTTCGTTCGTCTAGAATTCTGAGTGTTCCTGGGGGAGTAAAAAAGTGGGAAATGTCTCTGCTTGCAAGCGAGCCGAGATTTTCGATGCCGTGAATTCGCCCGGTGCTTCGTCTATTTCCGGGGAACACTCAATATTCAAAATTCTCGGTTTCGGTCCATTTTTTTCGCTTTTTTAGGTTTAGATTTACATCATTTCAAAATTATAAGGAATTCTTCTTGGAGCTACCTAAGCTTTCTAAATTTTTCTTTGTTTACTCTCTGTATTAGATTTGTTTTTCCTACAAATTTCGTGTGGTAATTTTTTTTTTGAGTCAGTTAACTTAAGTTTAAGAAATATATAGCGCATCCCTTGCTCTTTGAAAAGGAAGAGCGCCAAATCTTTTCAGCACTCCATTAATATTAATAACTTTCACAAGTTATTGAAAAACAATGCGTTATGTTTGCTAACCCTTTTACCCCCTTCGGTAATAATCCAACTTCAATCTTTCCGTAAGAGACCTTCGCAAGTTCGTGGTATTAGATGGCGCTTAATTTCAGCCCCTTAGTCTAATTTAATTTCAGCAACAAATTCCACTACTGGTAAATGTGCGAAATTTTACCTAAGCCAGTTTTAATTAGTAGGTATATTTATATTAAAACCACGCTAGTCCTGAAAATTCTCCACTCTGTGGGCCTTTGAATGTAACCCCTTTTTTCGGAGATGCATAATTTGGAAACTTCCGAGATGTCTTATGTAAATTCGCTTACGATTTTGAGGTCATATACCGATGAAATCGAAATAAGTATACTCGACCCCCCTCCCTTCTTTGCTATATATATATATATATTAAGGTATCCTCCATTTTAATGTAAGAATTTTCTCTCACTATGCAAGACTGTAAAATATTTCGATGTGAAATAAACGTCAAGAGGATCCTGCTTTCTAGTTGCCACTACTAATAGCGAAATGCTTCTATTCCTTTCTCTTCATTTTCCCGATCGGTTTGAATTTCAATTAAAATCAAATTTAAATCGAATCGCACTTTAAATGCTAAAATTCTTGGCAATTGAGACAAAAATTCTCGAAAACAAACGAATTGAGTCTAATTTTATAATTATTTGTGGTATTTTCATCGAACACGAAGAGACCAACAAGAATCTGTCAGTTCTAGTAGAGTCCAATTGCCTGGCTTCTGTGATCCCCCTCCCCTTACCCTTGCCCAGCATATATATATATTGCACCTATGCCATGCACTATGACGGCGATTGCACCTCAATTTCGAAATGAGTTAAATTTGCGAAAACAAAAATAATCCGAAAATCCATACAACAGCAACGTTCGAATCCAAAACCAAAACCTAAAAAAACATCATCTGGCCCCATAACAGACAAGATTGAGATAAATGAATCAAACGAAATCTATCAAGATACAAAGATTTCGCGATCTGAGCAAGCACAGATAAATGACTTTGGGGAATTGTGTCTTGACTTAGGGCGTCTTGGTGCGCTTTGGTGGTCCGTTGGTATGGATCTCGAAGTGAAGATGAAGGGGGTCTAGAAGATTTGCTTGTCGTTCACCAATTTTACCACCACTAAACTGTATTGGTTGCGACTTATGTTTTATACCGTCGAGGGACAGTTTTTGGCGAGTGCGCGGCGCATAAACACGGACTTGTAACTTATAATCATGCTTGTGTCCACATATATAGTCTGTCCCCATGTTACCTAGCCCTCAGCTGACACTTAAACTTTTATCCAATTCTAATTTAAGTCGACTTGTTGATTTCTTGCAATCTATAAACGAACATTACGCAGATACATAAACGTCGCGGTGAGATATTTTCGTATAAATTCAGAATTTTGTTGCACTCCTTTATCTACCTACCCCGCCACATGCTCCTTTTGTCCAACCTATATTTTTGCTGATTTTACGTAATTTCCTCCGATGCGAGTGAATGTCCCTTCCCGTACGTTATCCGAATTACCGTAATTTGTTTTGCTGTCGCACTATAAATGTTGAGGTGCGTTGCTTCGGATTCAATTAGTTTTCGTGATTTATTTAGCACTTTCCTTGCTGTTTCCCCTTTCCTTTTGTCGATATTTAGCCGCGTACCGTGCCGATGCGCACTTATGCTTGCTGCATCTTTTGTTTTTCCTGATTAACTTATTTTTGCTACGTTCGGTTTGCTTGCTAATTAGATGAGTTGCTTTTGAGTTGTTTTTTTCTGTATGGTCACCACATGAATGGATGAAGTAGTTGCCCGATTTTATCTTTAATTCGTGCCAATCTGGCGCCCTTAAGTGATAAAAAGCGCAAGGATAAGTCAAAAACTAGCATCATACTCACTCTATGCTGTGTATAGGCAAGAATTAATTTGGAATTAAACTTTTTAATAAAATTTCTTAATCCAAGGAAAGTATGCTAACATATGCTAGTTTAGAAAAAAAAATACGCTAGTTTCGAAAAAACTCAACGTCGAGAAGACTTGCACATACTCCTACTTAGATCAGATAGTGCTACACTCTGCCGTTTTATGGTCTCTAAACTTAACGGAGACTATTAGAAGGGAGAAACAATTCGAGCGAAAGACCGGGCACCGAAAATCTGGTAGTCCCTTCCATGGACCTCATTGCGTAAGTGTGCGCTGCCTCTCTGTCGAGGAGAAAACCAAAATCTGATTGCACTGCATGACGACTGATAATTGATATGGCGATCAGGTGCGAGTAATAATGCATGTACCATAACGTTGAGGTCCAATAGGGTAGTGCTAAAGCAGGCCATACACGATCAATTCTACCATCAAGTCTGCAGCGGACTTGACGCGGTGTCCAGTTTGCAGCGCGTCCATATAGACCACTCACGATCAAGTTTACCGTCCAGTTTGCATGATGCCGCATCAGTTGAAACCATGGCGTCCCCAGTGGCGGCCGACGCCGCGTTAGCCATCCTAGGCTTATTGCTCGCAATTAAGAACCAAAAAGGTAAAATCGTTCGCCTGCAGATGCCGACTAACGTCATGCATACTTGACCGCTCCTACACGCGTTAAAGTTTGCATGACGTTGCAGGCTTGATCAAGTGTGCAGAATCGAAATTCGATTTTTCCTTCATGTAGACTTGTTATGCACAAGGATAGCCATACACCGTCAAGTATACTGGACGCCGCGTCAAGTCCGCTGCAGACTTGACGGCAGACTTGATCGTGTATGGCCTGCATTAGTGCAAGCGGTTCTTTGTAGCTTATTTGGAGACGGAGTTGGATTAAAAAAATCCACTCCGTTGATAATCTGTTGTCTAGCTCACATCAATGTAAAAACCTGGCATTTCATTTCTCTCATTCCTTTCCGGTCAAAGTCATCATAAAAAAAACAAAACAAAACAAAAATTTTACCTCTTTATATCCTTGTTTCTGCATAGGAGACGGAGTTGGATCAATGCGTTGAGCGGCAAGACCACCATGCCTTGGGTCCCGGGTTCGAGCCCAGATGACCGTGAACTTTTATTAAGAAATTAAAATAATCCACTCCGTCTCTGGGCTGTTGTCTAGCTCGCAGCAATGCAAACAAGACTCAAGTTTCCTCACTTCCCTTACCCTAATTCCCTTCCGGCCAAAACCATGCTAACGCATCAAAGGGTTGTCCCCTAGGATTTGGCCATATCGTATAAAAAAAAAAAAAAAAAAAAAAATAGCCGGCCACCAAACTAGGGAGTCGTAACACAGGGTCATTCTGGTTCGCAATCCACACCTTTTATTAAAAGTGAGGTTTATGGCAGGTTTGGGGTCTAAAAAGACTTCACTACAATTTAATGTCGATTCCGAACCACTGACATTTTTTCTGCAACCTCATAGTTTTTTTTATCGTAATCTGTTGTCAGAAAACAACCATGGGACTATTAGTAGGCCGACACGTTATCACTTACTCCACCGACGACTGGTAATGTCACTAATTACGGGAACATCCCCGATAACAGAATTGCGAACATAGGTGATAGCTGCTTTAGTTTTTTTGTAATGCCAAAGTTTATATTAATGCGGAGCTATATATCTCTCTCTCTCTCTCTTATCCCCCCCCCCCCTCTCCTTCCGGGCTTACTGTTATGGCTTTGTTTTATGCCTCCTGTCACCAAATTGCAAAAAATTGCAAAATTTTTCGATTTTAACAAAATCTTTTCAAATTTTTAATTTACGCAGAAATCACGTTGTTCCTCTGCATTAATCTAAGTGTGAATATTGTTATGGCATCGACTGTATGTGCTTGGATCGTCCTGGACTTAATAAGGTCAAAGTTGACCAATTAAAATTTCCCTGTGCGAAGTAACCACGTACATGTTGGAAATTTCTCAATGAAAAACCCATATCGCTCTTGCCAATTTACATACATAAGTGTTTGACGTCGGCTATTGTTTGGATCGGCTTGTCCTGCTAGGCTGAAAAGAACTATATCAAGATAAGAGTATCGTCCTTAGTTTCTAACTAAATGACTGAAAATCATTTTCACTAATTGGTTGCTTCAAACGCTCTTCTGAAATCATTCCTAAAAGAGCCATCTGACTTTAATAAATTAAAAAAAAAGATTGTTTTCCTCTTAAATTCCATTCTTCACTCAATTCCCTTGGCATGTGTAAATGGCTTGGGGGCATTTGAAACAGCAATTTATTGTGCAATCAACCTAAACTGAAGCCAAAAAATTTTCCTCATCTCATTTGTTTTCGTCTTTTGTGCGTTCTCATTCGTGAATGTATCTTTTATCGTAATTAAAGTCAATTAACATGAGACTGATAATTCAAACTGAAATTAGCTAATCACTTTGACACGCAAACAACGATATACACCACCAGTAGCCGCCGCTGCTTGAGCAAATAGCAGAAAAAGCATTAGAAAAAAGCAAACATTTTGCTATAGTAATCGCGAACGAAGATATAAAATGTTGCTGCTGGGGCTGTGGTTCTTCTTCTGATCCAATCCAAATTTATCGCGATCACGTAAAAGTGTTTTGTAATAGACCACCATTTTCACTAACGACATCAATAAAATGACAGGGCAAGACAAACGACCAAATTTTTTTCTGTAATTAATGCGGAATTATTTTTTTGGTATGTTTATGGCTTTATTGGGTGGTAAATTTTCCTTGACCGGAGGAGATTGTTTGGATTTTGATCTCTTTTTAACGTTTACGTTGGATTCCTGTTCTTTTTTTGGTTTCAAATGAATTGTTATGTAAAATTTTTTGTCGATTGGTTTGGAACTTGGCTATAATGCTAGCAATGATCACAACCAAACTTAAGGTACGTGTGTCAGTGGCGTCGTAAAACCATATTTTTTTTATCAAATAACTATATTACCTCTCTTACTGATCTTCATCTCTTCACAGCGGACAGCATAAGGAATCTGACAAAATTCTCGTCATATTTGGAATGCAAAAATGAACAATGTCAACTTGAAAATCTTCGAGAACATTACCATTGCTATGACCTACCGTGTTTTGGTAAAGTCCTTAGCAAAAAGGAGGAAATAATCCGTCATCTAAAATGGCATAAGAAACGCAACGAAAGCCTTAATCATGGATTTTTGCGATTCTCTTCATCAGACGACTGCAGCGCAACCTTCGGACCAAATTGTACTCACAATCGTAAACAAACACACTATCATTGCTTTCAGCCAAACTGTGATAAGGTCTATATTAGCACAAGCGACGTACAAATGCATTCAAACTATCATCGAAAAGACTCGGCTATTTTCCAGGAGGGGTAAGTAACGACGCAAGCAAATTAAGCATTTTTAATTATCACCCTGTGTGCAATTAGCTTTCAAAGATATCGAGCCACCGAGGAATGTAATGCGGACTACTGTATGTTTTCGGGGCAAAGAACAACCCATTTTCATTGTCGACGGGACAACTGTAAGTTTACGTTTAAAAACAAGGCTGACATGGGTAAGTAGTATCTTCTTTTTATTATTATTGAATCACTTTCCAATGGATACGTTTGTGTAGAAAAACACAAATCCTATCACATTAAGGACTTGCAGCTCGCTCGCGATGGATTTAAGAAATTTCTCAAAACCGAAGCTTGCCCCTACGAGCGGTGCCGCTTCTCTCGGATCTGTAATCATATTCACTGCGTGCGAGAGAATTGCCTTTACGTATTGCATTCCAGCGGGCAGTTATTAAGTCACAAACGCAAGCATGAACGTATGGACTCGGAGCAGGCGTATCGTCGATTTAAAATGATCCAAAAGGCTGCCCTATTCGGTCAGGATTTGTCTCAATTGGGTAAAAATCTTGAGACCGGCGGATCATCTAAACCGTCAACTCCTTCAACATCTTCATCGGCTGCAATATCGCCGGATTTACAAATTGCAGCTCATGGTGTCTTAGCGAATGCTATGCTTCCAACTGATTTGTCGTCAGTCTTTTCTACGGTAAAACCATGTGATAGTGCTGCATCAAAACCGGGAACGGTTTCAGTTCCAGACCTAAGCCTTTTCTACGGTGGCACAAGTCTCCCATTAGAATTCCTTCAACAAATGCAACAGCGACATCAGCAGCTGCTTCAACAAGCGCCTGTGAATTTTATAGAAGCAATAAACGCCACAAATGACAATAAATCCCAACAACGGTCATCCCCTATACAACAACAGCAGCAATCGGATTCGACACATCCGGACAATTTGCTTATGTCAATGATGACCGGTTCCAACGTGAATATCGAGAGTAGCAGTACCGCCAGCAACAACACAGCTGGGGCAAGTTTCGTAGACATCGAACACATGATAAAACAATACTTCACGGACAATTGCACTCGGCAAATTAACACCCTAGACCTACAGCAACAAAATCAACCACACCACCTCCACCATCATCAAACAGAGCCACTCAACTTGAATTTGAAAAGTTTCGGTTGCAAGCAACCAGAGCAAGCCAATAGCAACACCAGCAGCACCAACAATAACTGTTCCAGCACGGATCGCATTGAATGCTTCCTCAGCACGAATGAGCCCCATATGCACTGCCTAATTAAAGATTGCGAAGCTGTTGTACCGCGAGCACTAGCAGACATCACAGACCACATGAGGATGCACGAGCTGAATCGTAACGCCGAAAATCTAATGCAAGGCTCTAACTTGCTGCAGATTACGTCAATTGAGGGATTTTTCAACCGGAAACGCGGTCGTCCACCCAAGAATCGCGTTGTCGAAGTCTACAATAATGTGAGTAGCTTTTATTCCGATCATGCAATATTCCAAAAGTTCTAAATGTTGCCCCTAAATGTAGGCGCAGCAATCCCCCCAAGCGATCTTCACTAGTTTCAAGCTCGAGAAAACGTTGAGTGAGCCAAGCCCCACACCAACTCCAGGGATCACACAATCATCGCGAACAGCACCGTCTACTAGTCAAATAGTGGGTCCCGAGGACTTAAAACCATCAGTCGGCGATGAGCGAAAGTTTCGCGCATTTCAAGCAACCGAAAAATGCATTGACCAGTCCTGCATCTACGCCCAGCAAATGCATTTCCATTGCATTCATGACGATAACTGTAAGTTTGCGACGACGCATGGCCGTGCGATGGATATTCACTTGAATAAAAGCCATACGGTGGCCGGTTGTGTTGATTCACCATCGTCACATTTAGAGGGCTTTAAGTATTTTGATGCTGGCGTTGATTGCAGGGTCCATGATTGCAACAGCCGAAGGGTAAGTGAATTTTTTTGATAACTGCGTTTTGAATAACTGATAATTTTGTGCATTTTCAGGTTAAGAGCCACTTTCATTGCACAAGATGCTTTCAACTACTTTCTCAGTCTGACCTACAGTTGCATATTTGCATATGCAGTCCATCCGACTACAGAAAAACGGGGAAGTCCCTCTTTAGCTCGAGCACTCCTTTACCATCAGCTAGCAAGTCCAATTCAATGTTTAGCACCACCAGCAGTAGTCCTAGTTCGTCAAATGCTGAAATTCAGTCGCATATGATGCAGGACGACTCTGGCACATTTAATTTGTCAAACATTCAAAAGGGTCATGATGATAGTGGAGGTGGTGGTGGTGGCGGCGGATGTGGCAGTGCCGGAGGTGGTGGAGGTAGTAATGAAAAAACGAACGACGATACAGATTTGGAGTGTAATTTTGCTGTTAAGTCTGAATCGAGCGAAGATGATCGCGTCTCAGGTAAAATTCCGTTTTCTTATCAATTTCGGATGCTGTTTTTGCTAAAAAATTTCTTTGGCTAGTTGTGCGTGCAGCTGGAACATATTTTCCGGAGAACAGCGATATTAGTGATCACTCTTCGACATCTATGTTGACTGGTCAGCAACAAATGACACCAGCCGAAGCAATTCCAGTTTGCCAACGACCTTTTTGCAAGCTAAAACGGAAACTTCACGAACACTGCGAGCTTTGTAATCAGGTACGGATATATTCTTTTGAAAAAGTGTGTCGAATTTTTGATTTAATTGCATTTTCAGGCATTTTCGGATAAAATTAAACTGAAAATCCATCGACTGAAACATTCATCGACAAGACTTGGTCATCTTATGGATGTCGATGTTAGCAGCCAGACTGTTTCGCTTGACAAGGACACGTCTAATACTGCTAAGCTGGCACCAACTGATAATAGCCCAAATGAACATTCAGATCAACCTCAGGATTTAAGTGTTGTGGCTCCACCGCAATTATCACCGGCAGCAACAACCCCCACAGTGCCACCGTCACCGTCACCTCTTCTTCCGCCAAATTTTGTAGATAATTTTTCTATGCAAAACCTTCATCTCGCCCAGTTGGCACTTTATCAACAGAATCCTTTCTATTATCAAAACTTCTATCCGTTCCTGGGATCCCATGGTCTTCCAATAAGTCATCCGGACTTTCTAAAGTCACAATTTGAGCATTCATTAACAAGTGGTGGTAAATCAACAATAAAATCTGACACACCATCTGCTATTCCTGCGCCCTTTCCATTTGTTGCTGCGGCAGCAGCTGCTGCAGTTGCGGCTTCGGGGAGTACAACAGTACCAACAGCTGAAAATTTCACCAATCTACGACAGAAACGTAAAGCGGACGATTACAGCACAGTAATGGAATTACTGCCTGTTAAAAAGGTACTCAAAGCAAACAAACAGGGCAATTTTAAAATCTTCAAGGACGAACCGGTTCCGCATGGATATCTAAAATTTCGATTCAACGAGGATTGCAATTTTCCAAATTGCGGGTATCGCAATCACCAATCCCATTTTCATTGTAGACGAAACGACTGCTACTACAGTTTTTGTGATAAAACCAGATTTGTTCAGCATACGGCTCGTCATGAACGCTTAGACAAGCTTATGGGTGATGACTTTAAGCAATACCGAGCAAATATGCGTTGTGGCTACGAAGATTGCGCATACAACAAGAATATTGGTAAGTATGGCTCCTTTTATATTTTTTTTTTTCAGCATCAGTATTTTTCCTAAAGAATGTGTATATAAGGGACGTAGTGACAATCTCTCGGAACGAAACTGGATAAAGTGAAATATTTTTAGTTCTATTTTAAGAACCATATATTTCACATAATGGTCTGCCACTCGAAAGTTTTTACACAAAATTGATTGATTGATGTTTGGCAAGTTACAACTTAGAAATGAAAATTGAAATACGGGGAACTATTAACTTTTTCAGTAACTTTTTATTAATTTTTATTAATTTTACGATTTCTTAATACACTGATCTTTGCAGTGAGATTTACTTTTGGCAGTTCTTCAGTTACCCTCAATTTTCATTTTCATCCCCTCCACCAGAAGAACGATTTTTACTAGATTTTTCCCCACGTTTTACTCACAAAAGTAAACAGACAGAACTTATTTTGCGGTAGTACGTGCTTTTTGACGCATGTTTGTTTACTTCAATGCAGGTGTGTTGTGTACGTTTGTCAACTATTGAATTAAAGTCGTTCTGCTCTGCACGAGTAGCACATTTTTGAATTCTAAGTTCGTTTTGGCAAAGAAAACCTGGTTTTTCACGAAAGAGTGGTTCGATTAATTTCATGTAATTGTTGTCAATATTAGAACTAAAAACGTGTTGCATTTTCGTGCAGCCGTTACAGGTTGTCGATACGTTTCCTTATATACATTCTATAATTTTCCCGGCAATATTTATGATTATAGTGATTTCAATGGGATTTTATTGTGAGGCGAATGTTGCACTTTTCTAGCAACGTTGCCAGGGAACAATTGCTTCTATTCTAAGTGTAGATTTTTGTTTGTCTCGACTATCCAAGAACAAGTCGAATTGAATTCAAATTAACTCTTATGATTGATGCTACTGTTCTCATAGGGCCTGATAAAAAAGTACAACTATCAGATCGTACTATAAAAATACCAGTGCAATCACTATTAAATTGTCCGGGCGCATAGTATTAAAAACTGAACTAATCTTAGTTTTATTTTGTCTCTTTTCATTTTGTGTTCGTCTTCTTTTCCCTTTGGTCTTCGTAAACGTTTAACAACAGGACAAAACAACAAATCTTCACATTTTCATTGTCTCAAGTGTAGCTTTATATGCTCGGACACAAACAAAGTTGTGGCGCATCGACGACAACACAGTAAAATGGAATTCATCAGAATGGCAGGTTTCCGGAAAGTGGCCAACAATGAAAAATGCACTGCAACAGATCACGAAGCATCAAATGGTGAATGCACATATAGTCTTAAGCAGACACACTATCATTGTTTGATCTGTGATTGTAGTGTCCTTTCACGTGCTCAATTGGGATCACATCGTCATCGGGTGCAATGATTTACGATTGTAAAATAGATGAGAGTTTTTATTAGTTTTTTTTTGCTCTCTTACCATGGACGGTTTTTTTTTTTAAATTAATGTTAAGTGCGTTTTTGAGTAGTTTTCAGTTGGACGGAAACTTGTGAACTGTTTTTAATCCAACTTAAAAGGATCAATTCATATGTGCACTTAATTGAAGCAAACTGGCATCTAGCGTGAGTATGGTGTGGTTGGATTCACTTCGAACTAAACTTTTACACCAATTCGATTTACTTTTGATTCTATTTCGATTCAATTTGGATTCCACTTATATTTTGTTTTAATTGTACTTCATTTTGATTTTACTTAAATTCCGTTTGAATTGCATTTTTTCTCGGATTTCTCTTTTCCCTTACATTAAAGCCAATGCAAGTCAAGTGTGATACTCACAGAATTGCCTAACAGCAAATAAAAAGTCCTATAATATTCTCATCACTAGGAAGCAGGGACCCTATTTGGCAACGCGACTCGAACCATCGGTTGAGTTGAAATATTCGAGTTGCCACAATTTGGCAATTTTTTGTGGTTTTAGTGAGCTAAAAAATGATAACAAATTATAAAAATTCGTTTCTTTTTCGGCCTAATTTTTACCCCTTTTCCATTTTAAATTTTATGGTTTCCTTGCACTCGGGCTAAAGAAATTCATCGTATAAACACTCGAAAGCCCTCGAGATCGAGTTGCCAAATGCAAATTTCTCGATGATTTCGAGCACTTTTGAGTTCGAATCGAGTTGCCAAATACGGCCCCAGGCATATTCAATTACGTTATAATTACAAATCCCATCTAAACGTCTACTGGTAAGATCCAAAGTAAAATAAATCGAAACAATAACCAAACAATTGGTCGTAGTTTGCCGATGCTCACGTTCAACAAACTCGAGTCATATTTTCGTTATTCAGTTCAAAATAAAAGCTACAAAATTTCATTGTAAATAATTTTTTTTAACTTAAGAGCATAGAATCAGACAAAATAAAATTGTACATTTACCAAATTAAGTAATTATTTGTATAAAAATAAATATATAAATACGTTTATAATGAACATAACTATTCTATAAATCAAAGACAAAATATATTTAGAATTTAGCTTGCAGTGTAAAATGTTAGTAGAGAGTACTGAGAGAGTTGACGAATCGATGATGATAACGCAAAAATGGCATATTTTTATTCGATTATTACATTAATTTGTTTAAGTCTTGTATTTATTTTAGACAAAACAATGTTTTTTTTTGTTAGATAAAAAATTTATTTTCGTATTAAAAACGCAAATAATAAAAATAATATATCATAAGACAACTTCAAAAGGCACACGTTGTTTTGGAATATCGACGTATGACAATAGCACATAGAAAACATACAAAGAAGATATAATCTCCTGCCTTAAGGCTATTTTAAAATGAAAGCATACACCTTAGCATTCCTTGTTTGCGTTAAAGAGGGGCTCAATCACATAAGAAAAAAAAGACCATTATATTAGCCGACCTGAATATATATATAGAAATAAACAATTTAAATGAAAGACAATAAAATAAGCTAAAAAAAAATAAAGACATATTACGAAGTAAGCAAAATGCACTTAGTAAATAAGAAGATTTTATTTATTAAACATTTGAACCAACAAGCAGTTTTCTATTATTTTCAGACCCGCAGGCATTTTGTTTTCCTTTTGCAGCTTGTTTTAATTCACGATTATTTTAAGCTCTGCATTTCGCAAGGCAACAAGTGTACATTTCACAATAATACAAACTTCTCTTTCAGACAACATCGTTTCATTTGATTTTCCAAATATTTGGAAATTACTTTCAATCTAAACGAAATGAATATAATTGTTTCGGAGAAACTTAGGATCTGTGCAATGAGAAAGAGCACAAGTTAACGTGATTTTGACTAAAGAGAAGAATTAACAAGTAACGGTTGAAAGTGGACGAAATAATTAAATAAAAAACCCAGGAGAAAATTAGTCCCTGTGGATATTATCGATGGAAATTGTACCCTTATTTCCTCTTTTCGAAAATTACAAAATGGGCGCAATTTTGTCTCACCTGAAGTTGCAATTATATTGTGATTAAAAACAGTTTTAATTAGTGAGCGTTTTAAATAGTTTGAAATTTATCTTGTAAGCATTTTGTTGTTTTATATATTTGGGTAAAATGCTATCAAAAAGATATTTTCGACTACTACCCAGCAGAGATTCAGTCACATGGAAAATTGGTGGAAAATGTACACATGTTCCACTTGGAGTTGATGTGCCAATTCCCCGTAAACTGTTATGTATAACGCCTAGGATATCGGTAATTGCAATGACAAACTCAGGGTTCCGGCACTGGACAAGTGGGGGATGTAAGTAACTGTGTGCTTGTCACAAGTGGTGTTTGTAGGGGGAAGAAAATGTTTGTTTTTTTAACTTTCTGAATTCTTAGCTGGGCTGAAAAAATTCAGAACTTTTTGGTTTTTTTTTTCGTAGCGTTTTTAAACGTTGGTCCCCCGCAATATGAGTTCATCGTCGCGTTTGATCGACGCAGCAGGCGTTATTTAGCAAAAATACATCGTCTCGCATGTAACAGCTGATAAAAGGGCACTGGAAGGCTCGGAAAGGTGACAGCTCACTTAATTTATCGACGATACGAGTCGCGAATTGGTTGCATTTAAACGGTTACATGGGTTTCACGGCTTCAAAAAATTATTAATTTCTACAACATCTCTAGAATATTGTCTTAAATTTTCAAGTCGATCGGAGTAATAGTTTTGGAGAAGTGGGAAGTTGCGCGCTCAAAGCCAGTTGGGCTCAGCGCGCCGCAGGTATATTGGAACAGCTGCTCAAAAAAATCTGCGAGCGAGTCTCGCTAAGCCAGGATTCGTCACAGATAAGAGCAAAAGGATGCCCTGGACATTGCAGCTGCAGCAGGTCCTTTACTTTATGGGCCAGGAATCGAAGATTCTATGTAAGTTGAAAAAACTAAATGTTTTCCCAGTTTTATTGTCACTCATAACTTAAAACGCGTTCAAGGTTCATGTGGCTTTGACAGGGTGGGATCTGAGATCAGCAATTTTTGCAACGAAAACAATAGTTTTAACGTGTGTCACTTTAAAGCAAGAAGTCTGAAAAACAAAATTGATGAGTTAAGAGTTTTGTTTGGTAGTGCGGGAGGATTATATGCGATTATGGTTAGTGAAACGTGGCTGCACAACAACATTCCATCCAGTTTTGTTGAGATTCCTTCATGTATGTATGCAGCCAGACCAACAGCCTTTGCTATCTCTCCGTTATCAAACCGTCGCAGAATATCTAATTTTGTCTCCAAGCTGATAGTTTTTTTTTTTTTGGTAATTCTACCAGCAGCGCCCTGCCCTTTCCACTCATTTGGCTAAAAAAATTTCGAGTGTATGTAAAAAAAAATAATATAACTCTGCCAATAAATAAATTGGAAAAATATTTACCTTTTTAACCGACTTCCCAAAAACAAAGAGGTTCTAAGTTCGACGCGTATTTTTTTTTTATTTTTTTATTTTTTTTATGTCTGACCGGGCATAACTTCGTAACGCGTCGACCGATTTTGATAATTCTTTTTTTGTTGGGTAGAGTATGTTCACCGATTGGTACCATGTCAAAAAAAATTTTGGTAGGTGGGGGGTGGGGGTGAAACCTAACTTTGTAACGCGTGGTCCGATTTGGATGGTTCTTTTTTTGTTGTACAGAGTATGATCCTCCATTGCTAATAGGAGAAAAAATTTGGCCTAGGGTGGGGGGAGGGGGGAGGGGTAGGCTAACTTTGTAACGCGTGGACCGATTTGGATAATTCTTTTTCTGTTGGGTAGAGTATGTTCCGTCGTTGATACCAGGAGAAAAAAATTTTGGAGGGTTGGGGTGGGGGTGGAACCTAACTTTGTTGATGGTTCTTTTTCTGTTGTATAGAGTATGATCCCCCATTGCTAATAGGAGAATAATTTGGTCCTATGGTGGTGGTGGGGGAGGGGGAGGGGTGGTAACTTTGTAATGCGTGGATCGATTTCGATGATTCCTTTTCTGTTCGGTAGAGTATGTTCCTGGATTGATAGCATGAGAAAAAAAGTTTAGTGGAATGGGGGTGGGGTAGGGGGTTATAACTAACTTTTAACTCGTGGACCGATTTGGATGGTTGTTTCTTCGTTTTATAGAGTCGAAGACACTAAAAAGTGAAAAATAAAATAGTTTTTTTAAAAAAAAGTTGAACCGACTTCACAACAAGCGCTAAAAAGCATAAAATAATTTTCAATTTTATATCTTTTACGACATTTTGAAGTCGGTGCAAATTAAACAAATAAAACAACTACAGTACCACAATTGAAAATAATACATCACACTACCTGAACGTTTCAGCTTACGGGATCATAAGAAATGACGATTAAATATTTTTGTTGTAGTTGTTTGGTTTGTTTGATTTGCACCTACTTCAAAATGTCGTAATAGATATAAAATTAACAATTATTTTATGCTTTTTAGCGCTTTTTGTGAAGTCGGTTCAACTTTTTTTTTTAAAACTATTTTTTGTAACCAGAAACAACCCGTAAAAATTTATAAAAATTTATTATTCTCTTTTAAAAAAAGCACAACACACTAATTGAAACGTTACAAAAAGCACAACACACTACGTAATTGAAATTGAACTCTAAAATTAGCAAAACAAAGTGAAAATAAAAATGTATTAAAATTGCGTTGATTTTTAGTTAGAAAGGGAATCCCCGAGTTTTGATGGCATGGCGCAATTAGAAACAAAAGTTGTGCCATCTTTTAGAAAAAAAAGAAAATTTCAAAAAATTTCAAAAAAAAAAATTACAGACTCGAACCAAAAACAACGCAATCTCGAAAATCTAACGACGCACAGTGAAAATTAGTACCAATTAAGCAGCGACGCAACTTCGAAAAAATGCAAAACGAAACCACGCAAAGCGAGGTATTGGTGTATAGTACTTATTTATTTATTTATTACTTTCCTTTCTTTAAATTAGTGTAATTTTATTTTTTCTATGTATCTTTACTTCTAGCTTTGGCAATTTAGATTTTTGGAAATTGTATTTTATCATATTGTATTTATTTTCACAATTCTTTAAGGTACACTTATAAGATTATAATCTTTTTGTACTTTGTCTGCATATTATTATTATTATTATTAATTTCAACTATTTAAAAAAATATGTAGAGCAAATTTTACCGAAATTTTTAATTTTTTGTAAAAAGGTCTGCCAAAAATTCAATTTTCACTTTATTATTTTTTTCCTTCGTCCAAATTCTAGTTTAAGGTATTAACTAAAACACGTATTTTTCTTTTTTGACTTTAGGTGATCCTGTCATGAGTTCTGCTGTCAACGCGCAAGCACCTTTTTCCCGCGGGGTTACCGGAAATGAAGTAGTAATGGCAGAATTTTAAATATTTTTCTACAAAAATTTCAGAAATTCTTTTTCAAATGTGTATATTTAAGGCAATAAAAAGTTTAAATGAAATATTTCATTTTTTATTTAAAAAAAATTGTTAAAAATAAGCCGTTTTTTACCCGAGGAAACCCATGTAACCCCTCAAAAGATTTCAGATATTTGATAATTTCGCTATTTTTAATAGTTTTTTTTTAGGTTTTGCCTGTTTACAAAGCCCAGCAACCACTTATTACTCAATTTTTTAACATGCTATTCGGAATGGCTTCCACAATTTTCATGAAATTTTCCCACCCAAATGCCCATGAATTTTTCGGGTGAAATTTTTTTTTGTCACCAAATTGAACGGGGGTGGTATCATTCGAAAGGGCGCGCTCTAAGGAGCTTATTTGCAAGGTTTCGTTTGGAGATATCTTAATTTCGCCGAGTTAGAGCACTTTTTGTGTTTATTTTATTTTCAGCGCTTCATTTTCATCGATTATTTTCACGTAATTGACACTTTTTGGCATGGAAATGATGGACATTTAATAGTTTTCAATATTCTCGTTCGAATAGTGTGGTTTTTTCTTGAATTTGTTAAATATTTTTAGCGATTTTTTGTGGCTAGCGCGATTTTCATAATTTAAAAAAAAAAAAATTTTTCTATAAAAAAAAAAGAACCAGACAGAGACGACTGAAGAGAACCACACTTTTTTTCGACTTAAGTTATTTTCTGTTCTCCTTCTTCCGCGGTGTTGTTGATGCCGTTTTTCTCCCCGTAGTCGTCACTTGTGCGTATCCCATACTATCGTGCCTGCGCTGCCACAGTCCTACTTATAACTGATAAATAAAATTCTTTAATATATTTTGTGTATAAGAAAGAAAATTATTGTGAATTATATGAAACAAATTCCTTTATATAAATCTCAAATATTTAATTCTACATGATATTAGTGTCATCTAGTGGAATAAATGGCCGTATTCATAAATGTAGGTTTGCGCAGTAACTGCCCAATTCAGCTGAACCGAATGAGTTGCTGAATGATGCAGTTGCCAATGTAATCCACTGGCTGTTTCTGGTGATTCCAGCTAGGAAAGTTTTGCTTCTTAATCATTTAAAGCATACATATTTGCACAGAGAAAACACATTATTATAGGCTATCAAGGTAAATACATTGAGCACTTTTTATAAAAACAAAACCTATAAAAATCATAGTTTTATCTATGTATAGTTGCAATAAAAAATTACACGTTAGGACAAGAGAAAACAACAAAAGAATAATTTTTAATCCTTTTTTAAATTATCATTTATTTAATCAACTCATTATAACAAGTTGTTTTGTTAAATGAAGTTCTTTGGACTGTTAGTCTACTTATTGCCCTTATCCAAACACTTCCTGATCCCGAAATACATCTGAAAAAAAAATATAAAATATATTTTTAGACATTTTTCAAAACAATAACAATAGGAGTGTATCGTAATTGTAAAAAAGTTTGAACGAAAAACAATATCAGACGTTCGGGTAAATAATTTTTTGAAACAAAAATAAACAAAAAAGATAAAAATTTGCAAACATCGAAGCAACTCAATTTTCAAAAACTAAACATTTTGCTGACAAAACAAAGCACTCTCCAACACTCTTCTTTATCCAACATAACTTTTGCATGGCGTTTGTAAAAAAAAATAAAATTATAAATATATTTACACGCACCTGAACGATAGCATTTTTAATGTCAAAAAATCATTCAGTTTCTTGTAAACTGCAATTTTGTCCAATTTTTATCTAGGTAAGATTCGCCATGTTTCACCCGACTGCGTTTCGCAATGGCAACAATTCTAATTTTCTCTCCCCCATTTCAAAATAATATGTACTTCCCTTTCAGACAACATTATTTCACTGATTTTGAAATTACTTGCAATCTAAACGAAATGGATAGAATTGTTTCGGAGAAATGTTTAGAATCCGTACAATGAGAAAGAAAGAGAAAGATCACAACTTAACGCGATTTTAACTAAACAGGAGAATTGACTATTAACGGTTGAAAAATTGACGAAACAACATCAAGTGCTGCCAGGTAGATTGAAACGATTTATAATTTAAACAACTTCTACAATACATCAACGCCGAAATTATTTTGACGTATTTGTTTTGCTCTTTTAAAGATGTTTAGTGATTACTGGTTCAGCTTTTTCATACACTCATTGTGCTTAACCAATTATTTAGGGGCCGCAAAATTAAATAAAGAAATAACAATTTTTTTAAATTCTTTTTTCGATTTAAAACGTTCAATTCGCGTAATAATTGACGGAGTAACATCTGCTTCCTATGAAATAAATGCCGGTGTACCTCAGGGTTCAGTTCTTTCACCAACCTTATTTCTTCTTTTTATTAATGAGATTTTATCCCTTACTCTCGATCCCATGCATAGTTTAGTCGAAGACAGCACCCTTGATTTCACGTACTCAGTTCATTCTGTAATGAATTCACGTGGAAATGCTACAGAAGTCAATCGAGAATGCATAACGGTCAAGGGAGCTCATCTTACTCGGACGCGAAACAATTACCAGTACCGTGGCCGTTATCACGGGTCACTGCCTCATAGCTAACATACAAGGAAGAAAAGTGAAAAATGTACAAAAAAAATAAAGAAAAAGAAACCAATGAAGGGTGAAGAAACAAAGTTACGATATCTCCAAGTGCGTCTTAGGTGTTGTGAGTTGTGATCAAGAGCCCGCTGAATGCCCGAACAGAAGGAGCACGCTGAACATCCACTGGCAAATGGTTCCACTTACGAATAGCCTGCACAAAGTAGGAGCGCTCTCCAATATGAGTACGAAAACTGACATGCAAATAGCTTCATTTTTTCGAGTGAATCAAATTATACAAAAATTTTAACCGTCTGCGCGTAAGATAAGTTTCTAAGGAGCATCCAACAAAGGAATCAATATAAGCAGAAATATGAGCGGACCTGCGCAATCCATAAATGAATCTGATGGTATCATTAAATGCTACAAATATCCTTCTTTGGCAGATAGAATCAAGCTTGGAGAAAACTAGGCTGCCAAAAATAAAGTGAGGTAGTACAAGCGTTTTAGCAAGTTTTGCTTTTATATTGGCCGATAATAAGTTGGCAGAAATTCTAAATTTTCTCAAGCTACTATAGATTTACTAAGCACATTCGAAATATGACTGCAACATGTGAATGTGGAGTTCAGCTCCATCCCTAGGCTTTTGGCCGACTTAGTGTATGAAACTACAACGTCGCTAATAAAGATGGTTGATAAATCATCAAAGTCAATTGCCCTTCTGTATATGGGAATACAGGTTGACTTAATGGGATTAAGTGTTAGGTAGTTACTTTGGGACCACTCTCATATTCTACCTAAATCTTCATTCAGTCGAGCAATCAATCAATTAATCCTATCGGTCTATCCAAGTAAATTTGAACGTCGTCCGCGTAAAGATGAACTGAAGCATCAGACAGGGTTGGAGGTAGATCATTTATATATAAACAAAACAAGAGGGGCCCCAATACAGAACCTTCAAGTACACCACGGCCCACAGCCAACGATGATGAGTATCCTCTATGTGTCTTAACTAACTGACTTCGTTCCATTAAAAAGTTTTTAATAAGTTTGTTAGCACTTGAAGATAATTTGAAATCCCTACGAAGCTTAAGTATTAATCTAGTATGTTCGATCGAATCGAAAGCCTTACTGAAATCAAGAAGTACCAATATTGCAATGTGGTCTTCATCAAGGGCTTTATATAAGTCAGTAGTTACTTTAAGTAAAGTTGTCTCGCAACTGTGGCTTGACCTAAAACCCGACTGCCAACATGATAAAAGATTATGTTAATGCAGGTAACCAGTTAGCTGAGTATACATTAGTTTTTCAAGAACTTTACCAAGGAAACATAACAAGCTAATTGGGCGATAGTCAGAAGGTGCAGAGCATTTACCAGATTTAGGAACAATACAATACAATACAATAGCCTTCTTCCTGAGCACAGGATACTGTGAATTAGTAAGACAGGTATTAAAAAGATGCACCAAGATGTGCAGAATATGAGGTAAAATAATTTGGGCGAGATATCGTCGAATCCCACAGCGTGCGATTTTATGGCCGTGACTGCTGCAACCACTTCATCCGCATCAATACACCTGAATGAAAAACCATAAGGATCCGCAAATTCATCTTCAGCTGGCGACCGTATTGAAGAGTAGTCAGTATTATCCTGAGCAGAAACGAAGAAACTGTTAGGCTCATCTGGGTCTATATAACATGAAGATCTATCCTTACCAAATACTCCTAGTTTATGCAGGTTTCTCCATAACTGATTTGGAGGGAGATTAGTGTCTAATTTACTCTCAAAGTAGACTCGCTTGGCGGAACGAACAGCCGAGCTTACCTTATTGCGCATAATTTTATAATGTCTGCAGTCAGTATCGGCCCGTGTAAACCTGTATCTTCGATAAAGGAGATCTCTCTCTCTGCAATCATCATTCCGATTGCATCAGTCAGTGAAGCAAGGACAACTTTGGGATCGGATTATACATACTCGGGTAGGGACGTATTTGTTAAACAGGTAATTCAAAGGTATTGAGTGAGGCACACCACCTGTACGGCAGTTACAGGGTATTATTAGACATTCGTTAAATAATGCTTCATGATCAATATTTTTAAAGTCACGATAAGTGAAGGAGGAGACGGAGGAGTGGGGATTAGCAGGTAAGTTGTTAGTCATATAGATGAATTCATGGTCAAACTTACTGGGTGGATCAATTTGGTTTGTAAATTTCACTGAGTCTATGTTAGCTACCAGAAACAAGTCTAATTGTGAAGGATTTTGTTTACGAAAGTAAGTTGGAAGAGTGTTCGCGACTTTTAGATCCAAAGTGTGCAACAAATACCTAAAATTATTCGAGACCGAATCATTTTTCAACAAATCTACAATGATAACGTTATTGTAGCGTAATGACATAACAGACACAGTTTCCTGGAAATAGGAGCTTCCATCCAAATCAAAAGAACCTGGTAGGCAATATGCGCAAATCAAAACAAATTTGTGACCGTATGTACTGACCTCCTGAACACAGATGAACTCAAGTGCGTCACCCGGTTTAGAGCAACCAATTTGTTTAGCCCTAAAGGTATCTCTAATGTAGATGGCAACTCCTCCTCCGGTGCGTCCAATTCTATCGCACCGAAAGACACTAAATCCACTTAATGAGACCAAGCGCGAATTAACGTCAGCATTTAACCAAGTCTCATATCCGTCTGACCAAACATTTCCTGCATTATATCAACCTTATTTCGGATGCTCCTAGCGTTAAGGTGACAAACATGTAGTCCCGACCATTGCTTGTTAAAAATATTACAATTGTCCAATTGGAGTCATGGCCGCTAGACTCGGTGGTGCCAAAGAATGAATTCGGTAGAGATAAAGAAAAGATGGAATCTGTGGCACACCTGGTCTGTGAGTATCCAGCTCTACAAGAACAACGAGTTGTCTGTCTGGGAGTAAGGTTCTTCGATGACTTGGATGACTTAGCGAAGTCAGCACTAGTGGATTACCATAGATTTTTACAGAAATTTGGCTGATCTTGGTTAGGTACAACCATTTTGGTTTTTATTCAAAGGGTATTTCCAATTCATTGGCCTCCAAGTGGAATTGCTGCCCTCAACCAACCAATTTACACTTTGCAGACCGCTCAAATTGAATTAAATCGATGAATCGAAGTGAACTTAATTACAATAAATTGGGAATGGCAATGTTTTGCCGCCTGCGATTAGGGATGTGCGGTGAAATGCTAGAAGGATATATTGCAAATAAAAGCTCCTGTTTTTCTGTTATCCTTTTATTGAAATAATAATGAAAAGGACGTTTTCAATTAACAAAAATTTAACAATTTGGGGATTATGTTCTCGAAATCGCTTGATAATTAACATGCGTTGTTGCCCTGTGTATGCTTTAGAACTGTAGGCATGCCGTCGTTGTTGGTGCATATGGTCCTGGAAAGAATCATAGATAAAACAAAAAAAAATGTTGAAATTGGTACATGTAAGCTCTGATCGAATGTGTAGGAGTTTTCATAAATAGTCAAAACAATAAAACAATTTGGCGGCCAAAGCACTCTTGGGTTAAGCCGGTGGAGTAAGTAAACCATTTTAAGTGTTAACTACAAAAAAAAAAGGAAAGAAGCTAATTACGCTGCTCGAGTTTTGAAAATGTCATTTGGACGAAAGGACCATAAAATTTATGCGGTTGATTACCGCAAATGGACCGTGTACACCCGCTAGTGGACGGAACCGGCATCGCTATCGAAATTTAAGAGCGCAAAGTGTCAGATATCCTTCTGCTTTGCGCCGTCCTCTTATCTGATACAATCGCACTGAAATTGAACGGTTCGTTCGCATTTTGAGTAAACAAACAAATCTTTGGCAGCAATGTTTTTTTTTTTGCGCAAGAATAGGTCTCTTTTCTTTTTAACTAAAAAATGTTCGCTTTCGCGTCAAATTACAGACCGCCAAAGACAAAATAATCAAAGCTCGTGCCTTTAAGGCCTTAGCGCTTTATGAAACATTCGGTATACACCTGCGCGTATGGTGTTGGTGTGGTCTGGTAATTTTAATAAAGTTGGCGATAACGTAAGTATTTAAGTAATGTGGCAGGTGGTGGAGGGGGGGAGAGGGAGCAATTGGAAGTTTATTTTGTTACGCTTAGTTTGATTGAATTTGCCAACATTCGCCATCAGTTCCCGGAAATTTGCAGGGTCATTCTCCTGAAGTGTTATAAGGTATAAGGTCTAAGGGCGTGCGCGTAAAATTCATTGAATGTAAGATTCGAAAGAGCCGCGACTTTTGCAATTAGAAAACATATAAAAAAAAGTGGCTAGTTTTTTGCGCGATTAAAGGCTGAGCTCTTAATTTGTTCTACGGGTGTCCAAACCGAGTGATATGTGATTGTGTGTGAGATTACAGAAGATACAAAGTTTAATTGAGTGTAACAACATACCCTGACACCCTGCAAGACAATTCGATAAAAAGCCAGTATCAAGTTATCGCTTGTATCAGTAATCACCATCATGCTACCATCTTCAAGTACAACATCAAACAGGGGGGTGGAGCAAGTTATTCTTGATTTGGAGAAACATCAAACAAGTCATCTAGTGCCCGGATTTTTACCAGAATTTCGAAAACTTTCAATTGCCAGTGAAACAACTAAAGAGGATATTGTCATGTCAACAAGTCAAAATCGAAGCTTATTAGAGTCTGAGCCTGCGGAGTATCAAGTGCAAACAAATCCAGAACCGGACAGACACATTCCAATCTATCCACGGTCTATGATACTGCCAAATGGAACAATTCAAATCGAGTTAAAGCACAAGATGCGGTATTGTTGCCGAATAAACTCAAAATATACTTATTACTTATTTTTTTTTTCACCACATAGGGTTGACCTGACCATCGATTGTGGAGCACGGATCTTCAACAAACGCAGCCGAATGGCAATCTCAGTATCGGCCGATGGTAGTTCAACAGCTTACATGCATCCAAATGGCCAACTACATCAGAAGGACAAAATTGCTGAGCTGACAAACTATTTTAACGCTGGAGACACCCATCATTCGTAAGGATTCGTTTGTCGGCAACTTAACTAAGTTAGTGTTTATGCTCTGTTTCGCAGGCGATTCTCAAAAATCACCGAAACTGGTGTCACATTCAGGACCAGCTGTAGCGCATTCACGTATCTTGTACAGGCGACAGGTACAATAACAACGCACGATGATTGCACTCTCAACATGTTCACAGACTATATCCGATCAGTATTCTACAGGTAAGAAAAAATAACGAGAGGAGTTGGTAACGCTGTCAAACGTTTTATGCCATTTAAGTAAATCACATTTTGGACCCAATCATATCCCTTCAGCCACGGCAATTATCCAGAGGTCAGGATATCGACGCGAAGACGACGCCGATATTATATTCATAAACGGAATGCGAGTAATACAGCGTGCCGACGGTTTTGTACAGTACGTGTCAAAAAATTTCAGTTAAATGCGTAATTATTTTTGTACATTCCATTTTATAGTATCGATCGAGATAATGGGTGTTTTGCGATAAGTACGCATCCAATTCAACCGACCGCAAGTATTGTTACTCCGCACATTTACTGTACAGCATCTCTTAAAGATCCGGCACATATTTATGTCAAGTAAGATTGCCAACCTGTGGTAGAGCAAGGCGTGTAATATCATGTAATTTTGTTTCCTTCTAGGATGTCCGACAAATCCATCTACTTTAATGGAATATCAATTTCGGCACGTTGTTCAGGACGGAACGCTGGTTTTCAGGAAGATAAATTTTTTTCAGTTTAAATTTTTTTTGCATTAGTTTTGAATAAACAAAAAAAAAACAATTTAAGATTTGTTATCGAAGCAGTGGCGTAACACGTGACAGTTGTAGACGAGGGAGGCTTACCTCAAAACTTTAAGGGCCGTTTCAGACTGGCAACAGCTGTCGGAAATTATCGACGCGCGTTTTGTTCTGTCCCTCAATGCCATGTGAAACGAATCATGTAAATGCGTGCTATAAGTTACCCAACACCAAACACTACTATAATCGACTCACCTGAAAGCTTTTCACAATCCACTAAATTTGAGAAAGAAAAAAAACGTAATACTTGTTGCCAGGTTTTCTTCTTTTTCTTCAAAATATAAGTCATTAAGTGCTACGCATCCAGTGGCGTCGACAAATTTAATCTATAACAACTGTAATTGGTGTCAATTAAAAAAATTATAATGAACGCCATTTAAATGTGCCATTCCGATACCACCGGGAACATAGGTCGTGCCAGGACTACATTTCGTGCAGTTTCTCTTTAAAGCCGGTCGTTGTTTTGACGCATGGCAATGCATTGCAAAACGTAATTCTTCAGCCATTTCGGAGCATAAAGATTGCCGTTCAGTTTGGGCATTCTTTTTTGAGTTCCAGCAAAATTCTAGTATTGCAACAACAACAGCTAATGCAAGACCACAAAGCAAAACGACAAAAACACCGCCTGAAAAAAATATTAATTTTAATTTACATAGTATATATATACAAATAGTTAGTCTTACCAATATTTTCGACACCTAATGCATTCGCTTTTGATTCTTTGCTCTTATCGTCTCGATTGCACACGTCACCAGTATTTTTCCACCATTTATCATATAAAATTTGTATGACACCCTTTTCTTGAAGTTCGAGAATTGCCAACGATATAATATCTCGCCACGGTGATCCCTTTGGTGTTGCAATACCATAACCTTTCGAGTCGAGTAAACCTCCGATTTGTGTTAGATTACAGTCTCTTTGAACGGCATAGTCGAGCATTGTTGATTCCATCAGAAAAGCATAGTTACCTTCGAGAACTCGTTTAATTCCTTCTTCGTAGGTTTTAACGAATACTGAAGGTTTTTTACTTTCCATAAATCTCCACATTTTTTGATAAATTCCAATTTTTGAGTCCTGCAAATGAAATTCCAAAAAAATCATAAATATTTTCAATTCGATACTCGAAAAATAATTCAATTTTCGCCATTTGTAAAGTTTTTCAATACGTAATCGAGACTTGAATAGACAAGAAAATTCGAAGTTTTTCATTACGTTAAAGGCTAACTAAATTCGCACTATTTCTCTGTAGTTTACAAAGAATAACAAAGTGATCCTATAAGGGTTCGTGAGAGGGAGATAAAATATCATGGCAGAGAAAGAATCATTCAAATTGATCAACGCGTTATAAAGTTAGGTGCCTTCTCCTACATAATTGAACTCTATGCAATGGATAGTCGAAAAAAAAAAATAAACTCTCACCCTAAAAAATGTCATTGTTGATCCCCCTTCCAATGTTCCATACGAGATATCTGTTTGTTCCGCGAGATCTGCAGCACTTTCGATTGGTGTAATCATTCGTTCAACAGTTAGAAACGCTGCCAAATTTGCTGTATACGATGAAATTATAATAAGTGTAAAAAACCACCAGATTCCGCCAACAATACGTGTTGATGTTGCCTAGAAAGAGATAGAGATATGTTTTGTTAGCCTAAACAAACAAGACTCGAATAATTAATTATAATTAAATAATTAAACGCAAATCAAATGAAAATAGATAGAAACTAAGAACGACCAGCTTGAAAACTAAAAGATAGCAAACTTAAAAAAATAATAACAAAAACTTGCAACAAAAAAACCTGAAACCACCTTAGGATATAGATCGGATCCCTGTTGCATTAGCGTTCCAATTGCAAACCAAAAACTATTTCTGAGAGTAAACTCATTTATAATGCTGGTCAATTCCATTTCATGTTCCGAATCACATTCAGGGCTATTGCGATTCAGATGATCATGTTCATCGATAAATGTGCTACGCTTATACTTCCAGTAATCGTCGTCCGGTCCACTGAGGTCCAAATAATTGCTATTTGTAGGTTCACCAACTTCACCAACTTCGGCTATAAGAGCAGCATCACTTGCAAAATGGTCAACTTTAGGATGCAATATTGGAGATGATTCGTTGTGGTGGGAGTTTTGCTGTTGCTGCTGTTGTTGTTGTTGCTGATGCTGTTGCTGCTGCTGCTGCTGTTGTTGTTGTTCATCGCAGCGTATATCACCTCTGGCAATGTTGTAGTCTATGTCCATTGAGTGTTGCGGACGCAAAGCGTTTATCAAGTTCATTCGATCGTATTGCAATCCATGTGGACATAGTTGTTCGCTTTGCTTTTTTAAAAAATAGTTTCGTTCATATTGAAGATGTTCGCATGCCATTGAACATGCTGGCTTTTCTAATTGCCATTCGAACGGTGAAAATCTTGCAACAATCCATATTGTAAACGATACAAGAATATAGGCGAATGCTATGTAGAACCATATTTCAACGGCTAACGGATTCATGAACGAGAAGAAACGATTTTGTACTCTTTCTGATTTCTAAAGAGAAGATAGTGCAGTTATATTGAATGTACAGTAGTCCGTTTCATCAGGGTCGAGCGTAATACTACACTTAAACATGGAATTTCTTGGGTAATGTATAGCTTAAAATTTTACGACTAATAAGCAATAATATTTCGGTACTCGAGACATACATATATTAATTAGAGTATCAATCGATTTGTTCTTACTCTCGAACGATAAAAAACCGACTATTTCGATACTTGTCAATATCCCAAGGCATTTAAGCAACATAATGTAATGAAATCACTCAAGCAAAATAATAATTAACTTAAAATAGAGAGAGAATTTTTTATAAAAACCTTTGGATTTAATCCAGATCCTTGTCGTAAAAATGTTCCAGTTATAAACCAAAAACTATTTGAGACAGAAAATTGATTTTCCACAACGTCAGATTCTGGCAGACATGGATGAGGATTGTTCCATTCGTACGGCGAAAATCGTGCCATCACGAAAAGCGTAAACGACACAAGAAGATAAGCGGCGAGCACATAAAGCCATATTTCCACCGCCAACGGATTCATAAAGGAAAACAGGCGAGTCGGTTGACTTGTTGGTACCTTGAAGAGGATGTTGTTTTGTTTTTGGTAAAGAAAGATAAGAAGATATTTTAAAGACCATATATGAGTGTGTGTGTATTTGAAATATTACGAAAGACAGAGACAGAGAGAGAGAGAGAAAGAGATATACAGATAGAAAAAGAAAGAGAGACGGACATAAAGTGATATATGGTGAGAACGAGTGGGGAAATAAATATAAATTGTTTTGTGCAAAATTTCTAATGTAAACATAAACGAATTTGCCAAAATACCAACAATTTCAACGCAGTGCAGGCAATACCCAAAAAAAATTCACAACAACATCAGCCAACACAACAACTAAAAGAAACATTTTTTTTATGTGAAAAGCGTTTTGCATGCAACAATTTTTTTTTTCTGTCTGCAAAATTCAGCAGCGCGTCTAGGCAACATTCTAGCAAGTGGTATCCCAATAATACCACAACACGTTTTTTATTCCAATGATATATAAGAGTGCCATTGTTTTTCCTATAGTTGTGACGATTTCTAATGTGGAAAGTATTCGATACTCGAAGGTTACTTCAAGTGATGACAGATAATTTTCAACTCATTTAAGACTTAGGAGACTTAAGGATTAGTCGAGAAAAATCATCGAATATTAAAAAGAGATGTTCACAGCCGCTAACGGCAACAACTTGCGGTTAAAACACAATGTAGTAATTAAATGCTTGATGGCATAAACGAATTTTAACATTCGCAGATAATTTCCATATTATTGGAGGTATAACAAATGTAAAATGCCATCATCAGTAAGTACATTATGGAAAAAAGCAATGAGTATCGAATCGCAGAGAAGTAATGAGTGACAAAATTTTGCAAAACAATTTGATAATGGCAATGCTCTTAAAACGCATATGCTAAGAGCTGGCGATGCTAAACCTTTCAAGACCCAAAGATTTTTTTTTTTGCAATGAGATATGAGCCCCGCCTACTAAGCCTGCCAATTAGGTATTTCAATGGACTAAATCAAATCAGTCCGTACACTACCCATTAATAATTAACTAACAAAATTTATATTAAAGCAAACAAATGGCGATGGTGGTGGTGGTGGTGATTGAAATAAACTAAAAAATACACTTAAGCTAGCGGGAGATGATTTATTTTAACTCAAGGTTAGAAATCATGCAAAAAAAATTGGTGCTTTAAAGGACACTGAAATTTTGGCAATCGGTGAGCAATATAAGCAACAGCAACAACAACAAAAACAGCAAAATTTACCTTAAAAAGTATTCCGATGCCCAAATTCATGAAGGGTTTTGTAAAATCAATGACACTCTCTCTGGCATAGTTGATGGTCATCGAGGCAACAGCTAAATCTGCTCGCTTAAGAAAGCAACGAACCAAAGAAAAAAATAATTTTTGGAGCATAGAGGGAGGCAGACACAAGTAAATTATCAGAATGAGTGTGTATGTGTGTGCGTATGTATATATATATATATATATATATATATATATATATATATATATATATATATAGATGTGTGTGTGTGTTACAATCCCAAACTCACCCGTTCCATAAGCTCACGAACAATACCATTCCATTTTTTTGATTCAGGATCGAAGACTCCATACATTCGGTCTGGCACCAATCGTAATTGATATTGAAAACCAACTTGTGTGGCAATGCCTTTGAGTAAATCAATGCAAAATCCTTCAAATCTGGCATTTCCGGTAAGGTTTTTATCAGTCTTGACCATTACGTAGGGTTTTTCCTAGTAAATATGCAAACCATCGATAAGATAGTTCATCTTAAACCAATTTTACAAACCTCACGTGTCATGACTATAAGCGTAATATTCGTTGCGTTTGTGTCATAGAAAGCAGTTGGATCAGTAACATTGATACCTTCGCTTGGGCTCCAATAGCCAACTTTTTCGATATACTCCTTTTTGAGCTTGAGCAAATCAATTTTGAAGTTATTTCGTTTGCCTTCACTAAACTCCACACGCCCTGTTAGTCCACGAATGCTAGCCTAAATGTAATAATGTGAAATTTTTGCATATAATCAAATTCAAATTTTAAGCACACTTACAGCGTTGATATAATTGTAGAGTGACAGACCATCCTTCCAGGGCTCTTCGGAGTCACACGAAAGGTTTTTTGGCGTTAGAGTATGACCTCGATCGAGAGCCGATAGACCGGCAGCGAACGCATAAACAGAATCAAAAATTAGGGCAGGTTCTGTCTATATTTGTGGATAGAGAGATTGAAGTTTTATTTTGTAAAGAATTAATTCTACCTGAATTATACTGCTTCCATTAAGAATATCTCGTCCGCTGTGTTGAAACTTTTTCATTTGTTCTATAATTTCTAAGTATTTTTGGCTCTCAACATCGACAAGACGAAATGCTGTAATATTCACGCTGTTATATTTAAAGTCTTCCAAATCGAAAGTTTCGATGTCCTGAAAAAGAGAGCTGATTGTAAAGGCATTTCTGAAGGATCGAATATCTACTTACAAAAGTCGTAAACATATAGTGGTACCTGTAGTCGTTCATCTGAAGCTGAAGAATCTGTCGAAAATAATAAGAATTGATTTTTGAAAAAAATACACTTTCAAATTACTTACAGCTCTGAAAAACGAATTTATATTGCTTGGATTTGTGTCGACAATTAATTTATAGATTTCTTTTTGACGAATTTCTCTCAAAATCTGACGATATGTGTCAGGTGTTGCTTGTCTAATATACATTTCAAGTTTAGACGTTGGTGACGCTTTCATGAGTTCTTGTTGTTTGAAAAGTCCTACCAATTAGATGAGATGTTATACAGTGTAATCAGACTAGAATGGCGTAGAGTCTTACCATAGTCTTCCTCGTAAACAATAGCAACCTTGGTCCAATTTAAAAACATCATCAAGTCCCGATAAGCGGTGTTCATATGTTGCTGGGACGGATGTAAATTAATCGAGAATTCCTTAATGGTAGAATCTAAGTCAATGCGTGCCTCAACATGAGGTATATCGAGTGCTTCACATATTGACTGTATATGAGCACCCAAAAGTGGGTCTGATGGTCCAAATATCGCCTGGACACCAGACTCCATTTGTCGACACACTGAAATAATTTAAAATATATACAAATGTTAAACAGTTTCGTGAATAACATACCTTTTTTTGAGGTCCGAAAGGAATCATCACGAGGAACATATTCAATATCGTAAACTAACTGTGTTCTAGGTAAAATCGTTTTATCCTTATTTATCCTATAAATGGCGTACTTAAAGGCTAGTTCAGTGCTACTGTCCTTCTGGTCTTCAGTAAAAATGGCCCCTAATTTTTTAAGATAAATTTTTTATTTTCTCTTTCACTATGTCTTTTGCTTTGTTTTCAACTCACCAATTCGTATTACGGGCGGCAGTGAGGTAACTCCAGCAATTAAAGTCATAAAACAAATGCATTTAAGTAAATTCGTTCGTTTTGCAGTCTTGTATTCACGATAATTACAGCTCTGAACATGATGTTTGCAAATAAAATTTACCATAATGATGTTTTGACATATTTTCTTGTTAATTTCTTCACAATCTATTGAATTATAATAAAGAAAATTTTTTTAATATTCGAAATTGTTCAGAAATTTATTTACTTTCTACAAAAGCTTCAAACAAAACAAAAGAAATTTGTTATCGAGTCTCGATGCCCACGGTTTCGATATATGTGACTGTCGCTTGGTTTATGTGGCGAGTGCTATCCGGCAAGTTTAGCACTCCAATTAGCACGTTACGCGACGTTTTGATGCAACAGCCTGAGGGAACCCTGTAGACAGTCTTCCTGCCTATCCTAGGCAAGGGGTAGTAGAATATTGGCACACCAGCAGGGCGTGGGAGTACTGTGTTAGAGCCAACCCGAGTATTTAAGAATTAGAGCTAACTCCCTAATCTTTACTCCTGAAATTGCCCGAAGATTCTTCAAAAAGTATTCTCCCAGTGTCCTCCTTCTAGCACCTGCCAGAGCTGGGCACTTTAATATCAGGTGAAGTACGGTTTTTTTTCCACTAACATCACCGCAGCTGCGACAGTGTGTATTATAAGGAATGCCAAGCTTGGCTACATGTTGACCTATTAGGTAATTAAGAGGGATATGAACGTCTTCTGCTCTAGCTGAGTGTAGAGCAGAGCTATTTCTTGCCAGCTCATCTGCCTTCTCGTTCTCTGGAATGAGCCTGTGACCCGGAACCCAGAGAATGATGACGTTGAGTCTACCTCCTCTCTTTAAGTCTCCGACTAGTTTTGAGGAGGTGGTGGATAACTCGGGAACCTTAATGGCAGCCTGGCTCTCCGTAAAAATACCAACGTTCATCATTGGAGATTCACTGAGTCTCAGCGGAATCAGAAATCGCAAGCACTTCCACTTAAAATACACTTGTGTTGTTGGCAGCCTGTAGGGCTCCAATATGTACAAAGGTTCAGAGAAAACACCCGCCCCAACACCACAGTCCATCTTCGGCCCGTTTGTAAATAAGACGGTATAGTAGCAATTAAAGAGTTCAGTGATCCTACATTCCTTGCTGGTTGGGTAGCTCTTTCGGTGCTGAATTGAGAATGCCACAATAGCCATAGGGTTTCGTAACCCAGCATCCGGACTCTTTCAGTCTGATGAAATTGCATGGCGCCTGATAGATTATGTGAAGATCAAGAGGAAGGAGTTGGGGTAGCGCGTAGCATTCCAGTAACACCAATGCAGGCAGTTCTCGGCACCTTGCCCAAATTGGTCCTATTATAACCTTTCCCCATGGCCGGCCACTAGACTATGAAGCCATAAGTGAAGATAGGCCCACCGCTGTGTACAACAGTCATTTAGATTGTCTTTTTGACTTGCTCTTCTATATTTTCTTTCCAGCTAAGCTTTGGGTCTAGAATAAATCTTAAGTACTTAACTCTCGAGGATAATTAGAGTTGATGCCCGTTTAATTGGGACATGACAAAGTTGGGTACCCTGGTTTTAGTGGTAAAGAGCATCAGCTCGGTTTTTCCTGCGTTAACAGATAGTCCACAATCCTTGCACCATTGCTCAGCGAACTTTCCATAATATCACTAATTACTGGGAGGAATTTACCCGATACCAGGATTGCAAGTCTATGATTCCGTCCTGGTCGAGTTACGTTCCCCTGCAGTCGTGTGAACGTGTCTTACAACTAGTTTCCAGTATTAAATAATTGAGTTTGTATATTCACGCCGAAAACAATTTTTAAAAGTATATACGCGCCCGTTGCAAGCAGGCATAGCAAACAAATGCGCCCGGTAGTATTATACACGCTCCCGCTACAGGCCCAAAAATTGAAAAATACGCACGCCACACGGGTATGCACGCTCCTGCTACAGACACAAAAATCTAAAAATAGGCCCGCCATAAATGCACGATTCTGTTACTGCGTTCTGGCTTCAACACATTTGAGACTGGTGACTCACCGCATGAGTTCTGTAAGATCGGACCCATATAGATGCGTGTTCGCCGAGTGGATCATCGGCCACCTGATATTAAAACTGTTCCCATTAACCGATGACTCACAAGGTGGGTCATAACAATAATAATGATAATTACCTGAAATTTGTTATTTTTATTCTTATATATTTTCCAGTTTCAGTTATCTCTCTTTTTATCATAATCTGTAGTCAACAGAAAACAACCATGGGTCGCCGTTGGCGAGATTTGAACGTACCTCCGAATTGGTAGGCCGACATGTTATCACTTGCTCCACCGAGGACTTCAGTTATAATCTTTATTAATTCGAGTAAAAATAAGACTCAATTGCATAAACGTTGCCGACTACTGCGGAAAAAGTTTTTATATTTCAAACGTCGGTCTCGAATAAATTAATCTACGAAAATAATTTCATTATTTTAATTTTAAATTTTAGTCTAGAAAAAGTGTGAACGTCCCGTGCTTGGTTTGGACTATTTCGTACGTCTTTTATTGATATGTGCTTGCAGCGGGCTGGCATTTGGAAAATGATTAAATTAATTAACTAATTGGAGTTCCATTCGGGCGTTTTGGCGCTTAGGGATGAACATTACAGCCCCTGAATATACCCAACCAATCCAACCCGATTGTCGCTTAATTGAATATTGCTTGATTCTCGTTATAATATAGTTTTAGTTAATTTATTTATTTTTAACTTTATCAATAAACTGAATAATTGAATCGTCATAACAATGAAAACATTTTAAACTTATCAATAAAATTTTTAAATAAATTGCTCAAGTGTTAAGAATGCGATTGTTACTGTTACTGCCAAGGGTTAAAATGAGACTGTTATATGTTGACTATTGAAGAATGCTCTTAAGAACTTTATTTATTCTGCTAACACTATCCTTCAAAAGACCAGTGTAGTGATCTTGGTAGGATCATCAGCTTACAAATGCATAGAACAATTTTTGATAACAGACGGCAAATCAATAATAAAAAAAAAGGTCCTAAACTTGTTCCTTGGGGGACACCGGTATACAAAAAAAAAGTTTTGGCGAGATGATTTCGTCAATCTTAATCCTCCGTGAGCGATGGGGGAAAAACTCTTAAGAAATTTCAAAGCAGAAAAAGATTGTCAATTTGTATGCATAAAAGCGAAATACTCACTCATTACCAAATCTCCGGAATTATAAATACTACTAACTTGAAATTTAGCAGGTAGGTACCATCTGCGAGTATTTAGTGCGGACTAGTTGGGCTGTAACATGCAGATAGATAGACAGACCGAAATTATAATTTTTCCTAGTTGCTACCGAACACTTAAAACTAAAGGCAGGTTTCTTGCTAATCTTAGCTGATTATATTTCTCAGGATCTTAGATTTGGATCGAAGATTTTTTCGTTTTTACATAATATAATTATTAAGTGCTAGCTTGCAGATTCTCAAGCTCATGTTATGTCTAATTAAGAATCGTACAAAGTTTACGGAAGCACAGACTTGTTGTTGTAATGTAGTCTAAACGTCTTCCTTCCTCTTGCAGCCTCTCTTAATTTTATAACTTTTATTAAATCATCATCGGAAGTTAAAGGAAGGAACTGCTTTTGGTGCACGAGTAATGCAATTACTTCGAAGAATTCCGGATAGACACTGTAATAGACAAATACATATCTTCCTGTATATAGTTCAAGTGACTCTTGCATATATGCAGCCCGGCGTGTCATTTATAGTTCCCATTAGCTTGTCCTATATTTTGATATATGTACTTCCGTAACCTCAAGTTCTATTGCCGACTTTCGAATAGAGCACACAATAGTAGAAAATCCTTTGAATATAATGTTTCTCTAAAATGCAACGTTCTATGTATATTAAATGCCTTACATAGAATTTAATTGATGGTTAACACACAACATATCCCTTGGCCCTCCTACATTGTTACAGGCTCCAACTATTTTCATCGAGTTGAATAGGGAATATGGACTTAATGGAAGATGGTTTTAGAATCTTATTAGGTTTAATTCTGGCATGAAATGCGTACACATACAGAGCTTTTTAGTCCCAAAGCGAAAGAGCAATTTTGTTTTCTGTCAGTGCTTAGTTGGACATACAAACATATATGATGAAGAAAAGAATCTTGTATGCACAAAGAGATGTATCTTCATGAGTTGTTTAACCATTTTCATTCTCTGTGAATAATATTTAAGCACTGGAAATAATAGCAAAATAGCCTCATTCCTCCCACACTTCCCATTTACAAACAGCGGCTTTTGTAACGTGAAATTTATGTACCCAAGGCCCTTTGGTCAATGCTTGCTTTTCGTTCCTTTTGTCCTGGGGCGGAAGAAATGAGATTTTTTTTTTCCATTCAGAAATTGTTGGTAAATTTTGTATTTTCTTTTGTTCCGATTGTAAGTCCACATGGGAAAAGAATGGACAATTGTTGAGAGGAAAGAAATTGAATTGATTTAATCTACCAGAAAATCGTATTAAATTTTCATTTTTTTTCTTCGTTTTGAAAAAATAAAAGAAATGTATTCAATAGTGTTCAAGAGCCCAAAAAAAGAATCGTGCTATTTAGTATCTAGAAGCTCGAAATAGCAAGACTCGCATTCTTGGCGTATTGGGAGCTTCGAACCCTTTGATCGAGAATCGCAAAGCTCGAGAGTTAAATGCAATTCGCCAATTTTTTTAAGTGTTCCGTACATAAAAGATCAAAGAAAACCCTCATGGTGAAACTTTGTTGTCTGTCTGTCTATCTGCATGTCACGGCCGTTTTTCTCAGGAACTATCGAATTGAAATTTGTTGTAGAATACATCGGAAGGAAAAATTGTGTGTTTTAATAAATTTGGTTGGGGGGGGGGGGGGGGGGGGGGGGGGGGGGGGGGAGAGGAGAGAGATCTGCCGCATGTTGAAGTGAGAACTGCCGCATGTCAAGCAGCAAGAACCTAAGAAGTTGTTGCTTTTCTCTTCGACCAACTGCCGTGCATTCAAATCGGTTGCCGCATCCGAAGCAGCAACGTATCATGACCGACTGACGGATGAAAATTTGTCTACCCTAACAAGTTAACTTGAAAGTCGATTTGCCAACCCACTAGCCACTTCATGCATTCAAAGCGGTCGTTGTCTCATTGACTGCGATCGAGATAAGAAACAAATTGAAACAGTTGAGCACAAAAAATCCACTTTAAAAAGTCCATATTTTCGCCCCCCCCCCATATTCCCTTACTCTAAATAATTACCATCATACACTTCATAACTGTACAAAACCTTAAAAATGCATATTGTTTCAACCAACAATAATCCGAAGTATAGTGTCCCACCCTCTGAAAGATACCAAAGAGCAGCTGTTCGCAATGACCACATAAGAAATATAATCAGAAATATGTCAACTGTACAAAACCGCAAAAATATATTTCTCGGCAGTGGGAAGTGGGAAGAGATACGTTAAAAAAAAACAAAAAAACAAAAATAATAATGTTGTGACATCCACTAAAGCTTAACTCAGCTGTTTTCTGTGTACCCGGAATGAATTTTCAGCTATAGATGTGCAAGTTTTTTGGAGGAAGAAGATGGAGGCAACCACAGTCAGCGCAATTACTCAACCTATCGGAAATTGTAGTGGTTAGTATTCGGTCCGAGTTGACCGAATACTAACCACTAAATAAAGTTAAAATAAGGAGGCTACAATGCGAGTAAATTGGTTTCCGTTCTCCGTGTGCAATGGAGCGTGGTTGAAACGATTTTAATTAACTTGTTTTTGTTAATTATGGCGGGCTACACAATTGTTTCCGCCCTCAACCCCAACACGCTCCACTTGGTTGTCTGTTTGCTTTAATTAATGCAAAATTACATTAATAATAAAATTGTTTCTTTGGTTTTTTTTTTTTTTGTTTTGCTTTAATTGAATATTCTCAATTTAGGATTATGCGGTGGTTTTCAGAGGGGGGTACTTGGAGTTGAGTCGAGTAGTAACCCTATCCTCGAGAAACATAAAAGAATATCAAGTAGCACATCGAGTGCCGATATGGGGGAATCCAAACCACCCCCCCCCCCTCCAAATACCTCTTGAGAAATAAATGACAAGAATAATCCAATTATTGGGAAATGTCATGCCATCGATGTTAAACTTTTCAACGACTAACCATTAGTAACCCTTTCTTAGGAGCACCTAGCACCGCTATGATGATCCCCTTGCTAAATTGATTCTATCCAAGATTGTCATTGGGTGAGATCGAGGCCAAATAAGAGAGTATTTTACTGGGAGGGATACTTACAAAAATAATGGATTGCCGCTATTTGGGCAACTTATCCGGAGCTGCTTCCATAAATTTTTTTTTTTTTAAGTTTTTTTTTTTTCGTAGAGAACAGTAAAACTTCACTTTAGCGATTAGCCGACACACAATTTTGCTACGAAACTGAAAACAATTTTGACACTTAAATCAAATAATTCGCTCGACCACAAAACGTTTTTTTAAAATTTTTTTTTGTACATTGAAAACTTTTGTTTTGATTTCTCCTCTATCACAGCACAGCACCAAAAAAAAATTTATTCACTTTCTCGTGCTCTCACTGACTGCACGTAAATTTTACAGAAGACTAACTCGGACTTGACTGGAAATTTTGGTCTGAACCGATGGGCGACGACATGAGTTTGGAGTTAGTAAAAACTTCTCTCCTCGAGGCAGAGGATCCAAATCCATTTCATAGTCACAACGAAATTTATGAGGCTTGCGCGTTACTATTGCTATTGAATCAGAAATCGGGTTAGGGGAGAAGAAGAGAAAAGAAGGTTGGTGATGATAAAGCAAGGAACGAACTGATTGCGGGGGACGACAACCAACTACCAACAGCACCAGCGACGACAACAGTAGTCATGTTACAGCGGAAGCTCAGATAACGATGATATCAGAGCACCAGGCGCGCGTTTGCTATCAGGGCTTACCACCATCGAACGGGTCTGGGGATATTTGGGTGTTTTCTGTAATAAAGCTCCCACCAAGCTTTCCACACTTTTCTTCTCATTTCCTTTCATTTTCCGGGGTTTTTTTTTGTTGGTTTTCCTTGTTTGTAGATGGCTTTTCAGCTAACTGGAATTTATGGTTAACATTTCTTGTTGCAAATGAAAGATATTCCCAGTTGCGAACCAATACTATCATCCACCCTGCTGTCAGGATATCCTCACCCCCATTGTAGCGGGTATCGTATTCAGTGGCTATCTATTTGCCTAGTCATAGCGCAAAACAGGAGAAGGATATCGCGTGATTACGAGCAGCTGAAGCTAACGTTTTGATTGCTATATAAGTGCACAACAGTTCGCATTTAATTATCCCCAAAAATGTTGAGGCAGTTATGGAATTAAAATTTACAGGGTGGATGAGTGAATGGGATACGGATTGGCAAGGGCAGCGGTTAGGGAGTTAATCTTCAAAGTTGGTCCCTTTTTTCAATTTTCTTAAGTAGATACGGCAGGGTGGTTATTTGTTGGATGAGAGCCGAGAAATTTTTCATTGTGACATAAATAACGGTAAATTTGATAACCTTCAGTAGGGGATAAAGAAGGGGGGTGGGGTGGGGGAGGGGATGGAAGGGTAGACCCTTGAAATTGCTTTCACAGCAATAATTAATCGATCCCATTGACGAGATTAGTATGGATGGCGTCAGTTTAGTCGAAGAAGATGAACAAGGTCCTTGAGATTTTTTTCAATCAAGCGTTGATATTGAGCTATCAGGACGATCTTGAGATAGGTCGAGTTTTTCTATATGTTCTAAGGAAGTCGAGGTAAGTTTATGATATTATTTTATTTCGGATAGCATAGTTTTAGAGCAGGAAAAAGAATTTAGCATTAAAAAAAAAATTGAAATTTAGTGTTAGAATAGTTTTAGTTCAGAGTTCCAGAGCAGGAAAGCAATTCCACGAACGTGCTGTTTGAACAAGGTAAGAAAGCGTGGAATAATTTCTGAGAGGATATCAAATATACTTCTTATTTATGGTATACAGGCTTACTGGTATGTATTAAGTTGAAAAGAAATACAAAAGCCTTACGTTTCAAGTATATTTGTCATTTAAATGACAAAACGTGATTATAATCACTTAGATTAAAATGAATCGGAAAAGCCACTTCACCCTACGACTACAAGTGCTGTCCAAGTTCATGTAAATTAGACTCCCATAGGTAAAATTGGGTACTATAAGTGTTCTTACTAATTTCGTACTCAGTTCAACAGACAACGCACAAGAAAATAACCATAGCCTTCCAAGCCCTGCATAAATTTTACCCAATATAGCACTAATATTTTCACAACTAAGACATAAAGGTAACTCCCAAAGCTATAACTCTATCTAGAAATGTAGATAGATCAAATATTATTAATTTCTCACTGTTAACTCTCTGTCGATACAGTCCTTTAAAAGCCCTAATCGGCCTGCTGAGATAAATCTGTACGTCATCAGCATACAAATACAGTTTGACATCAAAAGACCTAAGACGGATCCCTGCGAAACACCACTTAACTACTTGAGATCTATTGGAAAAGAAAGAACGTATTGATGTCGTGGCAATCTTTATTAAAAATTGTGTTAAATTGAAAATTATTGCCACCTAAAATCAAGATGGATGCAGAGGATATCTTTTGCAAAGGTTACCTAAATGTTATGTAGGTATTTTGTATAAACCACCAATTTATCGGGCTTTAGATTATCTTTTTGACTCTCCGCTTATGGGCAGCGCAAGGTTTCCCCTACGTCGAGCTTAATGCCAAGACTTCGGGGATCCATGTGCGCATTGAAGTGACGGCTTTGACGACCCCGCGGACCCCAGTTAAATTCAGGAAGCGTTTTTTATGTGCGCATTCACCTTAGTTGTCTATTTTTATGCACACATGGGAGATTCCTGCTGTAATGGTCGCAGGAAATGTGTCCGCTCCTAACATGGGGAACAGACGCCGACCAAGAAGCCGCCCACTATGGGAACAAACGCTTCCTGGATTTAACTGGGGTTTGCGGGGTCGTCAGGCCTGTGACTTCAAGGAAGTCCACTTGCGGATCTAACTAGGGTCCGCGGGGTTATAAGGCCCGTGACTTCAAGGAAGTCCCCTTGCGATTTTATTATTATTATTAGATGTGGATCTGAGGACTTATTATATCACCCCTTTGTCACTTCGATCAAGTTGATCTTTTATGACAAGATCCTATTCCAATATACTGGCATTTTTCAGTCTTCCAGATATAGTTCTGTCATGCTTGCCCATAATGGTAATTACCAAGTCATCTGCAAAGCCCTGGTATTCATAGCCAGCATCGCTCAGCCTTTGTAGAAGATCATCAATAAGAAGTGTCCACACCAGAGGTGGACAGGCCTTCTTCCTAAGTACATCCCTGTTGGGTTAGGTGCAGCGGTGTTTCTTTGAGAACACCGTACCTAATGACTTGATCAATAACTTTCTCCAATGATTTGAGAATGCAGCAGGATAGGCTGATTGGACGATACGGCTGGTCGCCATCCACCCTTAGGTATAAAGGACACCCGCACCCCTTTCCATAGTTTAGGGATATGGCTGAGCTTTAAAGAAGCTGATAGCCCAATTAACTCTCCCAGCTGTGACGATTTTTCCAGAGATGCTCTCCAGTAGACGTGTTGATCCACAGCACGCGCCGGTTGACTGAGTTTATCTAGGTTCTTCGAATACTCAGAGAAATGTGTTTCTAAGAATAATTTTAATGTTTCCTCTGAATCGATGGTATCCTTCAGTACTCTGAAGGAGGCTGATACCATTGTAATGATCTTTCAAGAGAACTTTTTGGAGGCGTTCTGTTACAGGTAGATCACCGATCCCCTCACATAAGTTCCTCTGTTTTTTGCTCTTGGACCTCCTTATTTCTTTGTTATATTCTGTTTTGCTTTAGCTCTAAATTTGCTTATCGTTCCACTTCCACCAAGACTTACCTTGTAATTTTTTTTTCCAAGTTTTTGGAAAATGAGAAAAGGTCAGCGAACCGTTTGAACTATTATATTATAGTTCCATGCAAACTGAACTAACAGCTGAAATAAAAAATCTCTGGTAACGATAGCATTGTAGGATCAAATTTAACCGCCTACATCCTCTGACCCAAACCAAAATCTGTGTTTCGTCTGACAGTCACACTTTAGTGAGAAAAGATTAAAAAAAATAAGACGACTACCACCCGGAAAAAGGCAACACCAATGCATTTTCAAGAATTCATCTTATCTTGCAACAACTTGCTCGCATTAATTAGAAGTGTGAAAACGGCCAAAACCTGGATAAATTTTGATAGCAATTCCAGTCCCTGGTTGCAAAATCACCATCCGGAGATAGTCACAATTTGTCCAAAAATTTCGTGCAAATCTGTGACAGAAAGATAAAATTTTTCGTTTATCTTTTCACAGCAGGCTGCTTATTGCCTGCTACTGTTTATGTTGTTGTTGTTTTTGCTGTTGTTGCTGCTATTGTGCGCGCGACCATTTCCTCTTTTCCTTGACCACCACCGTCATAAGTCGTTCAGCCGGAAGCGCAGCAAAATATTGACCAAGAGCCAGGGAGTAATAGTGACGCAAACAAAACTAAAAAAAAAAAGTTTCGGTGTATTTTTTAAATGCCACTTACTGTAGTCATAGTCGATAGTCGTTAGTCAGGGTTTCAAATGCGATAAAATTGATAAAACGGCGGTATATGCGATTGTGATTTCAAGTTTGAACCTGGCAGAACAGATTTATTCAGACCGCCGGCGGTTGCAATTTTACACGAATCCCAACGAAAGGGTAAAAATATGGATTTTCGTGTTGTAATCCTAATCATGTGCAGTGTAACATTACTATACAACAGGTGTATTGTTGTAATGGGCGAACGTGCGGTAAGTAGCCGCGATCGAAAGGTGTTGGTGAGACAGTGCGATATGCCGACCTTGAAAAATGGTATGACACGGCTTCGACATAGGGGAAAACTAATTAAGTTTCAATGCTATAAGGGTTATACATTGATTGGTGGTAGCTTGTATGCAGGTTGTGTGGGCGGAAAATGGGATACACCGATTCCAGTTTGTGCAAGTAAATCTTAAAACAGTTTTAGCGCAAGGATGCATTGTTTAGTTGTTGTGTGTTTTGTATTTTAGAGGCTGGATGTCCATCACTATTATCTCCGCCCAATGGTTTTGTGATGATCGAACGGCAGGGTATAATGGCAACGTTCTTTTGTAAAGAACACTATAAGCCAGCTGGAGTACAGACGGCTTATTGTGATGGAGTTGAATGGGATAGGCCTATTGGAACGTGCAGATGTAAGTTCGACTTGTAGTAGTCTTATACTAATTATGCTTTATGATTCGTGTTTATTAATTATGATACTCTAATACTTTTCCCCTATAGCTGAATTCAACACCTTAAATAGTTTACTAGTCATTAGTTTATTTATTTATTTTCTTAATTCAACCTCATTTTATACCACTCTTATACTATATTTTACTCGACTGTTGTTTTCTGTGTATTGCATGCTACAATATTAAAGAAATCGATTACGCTACTCGCACATCATGAAATAGGTCTAATGCGACTAAAAAATCATTAAGTTATATACACACGTCTGTTTTTGGTATGCCTGCGTGATACTTATACCATAAAATATGACAACTTCTACACATAGTGTCTTTACGCCATACTTATACTAATCTAAAACACTTCCGAAATTGATCAGAAAATCTTGAAAGTCTTACACAATAAGATATAGTAATTTATCTATTTACTTATTTTTCATTAAATTTATTTTATACGCTACTTACAGTATTATATCTTTACGCAGCATCTTCAGATAGCTCTCCACGTTGGTGTGACTTTGAAGTAGACGATTTATGTGGTTGGACACATGATGATACTCACGACTTTGAATGGAAACGAGTTATTGGTGTTGATAATTTAAAAAAATTTCGAACTGGACCACAGCACGATCATACGACAATGACCTCCAACGCTGGTCACTATATGCTGGTGGAATCGATAAATCAATTGCCAGAGGATCGAGCACGTCTTCTATCGCCAGTATATACACCAGATATGAGTATAAATACATGTTTTAGATTTTTCTATCACATGTACGGTGCTACAGTTGGAACCTTGAGGGTTTATGTAAAACCAATATCAATTGATATGGACACGTTAATGCAGGATCAAAGGTTAGTGAAATAGATTGCTAGTGTACTATTATAAACTACCGGTAGCTTTTTCCTTTTAGCTATTTATATTTCGAAATGTCGGGAAATCAAAAAAATTTATGGCGAAAGGCACTCGTTCGGATTAGAGAAACTACTACAGATTTTCAAATAGTTCTAGACGGATCCGCTGGGAATAATCACTTGAGCGACATTGCCGTAGACGATGTAGCCTTGTTGGATGAGAATCAATGCTCTCAGGAAGATGACTTTGAGACAAGGACAACAGAAATTGAAGATGGTTCATAACATAATTTTCGTATGAAAATCATTTTAATATGCATCTATTTCAGTACTATTGGTGTACGATATTCAATCATGCAAAAATCGTTGTGATGAGAAAACATCAACCATTGAGGCAGCAAATTTAACAGATGTGGATAAAAGAAGACCTATAGCAATATGTGATTGCCATCCAGAATGTGAAGATTTAGTAACATGTTGTCCAGATTATAGAAATCTTTGCGCTTTTGGTAATTACATCATGTTGTGTGTTTCTTGTCATTGAACTCAATTTATATTTTAGGAACTACTTACTTTGACGTGGAAGACGAAAAAGATGCAACAACCCCGGAGACATTTCGAGATAATGTTTCCACCATTAATTCAACAACAAAAGCCGTTTCAGTTACTTCAATTTCAGACAAAATAACAGCCAGTACTAACGCAAAAACAATAAGCAAACCGACAACGAATGCAATTATTACAACAACAAATAATGATGACGTTAGCAAAAGTACAATGTCCTTGACGGAAAGATATCTAGTCTCCTTTTCTACAGTGAACTACAACAATGATAATAAAATCATTTCCACAAGTACTGAATTCAGCCCAAAATGTAAGTTCGAGTCTCGCTTCGATTTTTGCTCTATAAAAGTGATTCTTGAAGATTTCTGAGGCTTTTTTGAGTATTAGAGGCATTTTTTTGCAGCTTTCATATCATTTTGACTTTTTCGGGTCAATAATTTAATAAAAGAGCATATACGCGATCCATTTAACTTATTTTACATACATTTCAGCGCATGAATGGCTTATAAACACAGCCACAAACGAAAATTCTTTGGCTCCTACCTGGATTACTATTCTACTGATAACTGCATCTATCGCTACTATTATATGTTCAGCAATACTTAGCGTCCTTTATTACCGAAAACATTATGGACCTGAAAATTATAAGAAAAATTCTGACCAGGCAACAAGAAATGCAAACGGGGAATTCAGCGAAGTCCGATATTTAACGTCCGAGGAACAATTAGATTTTACGATGCAAACAGTGGAAACTGTCAGATCACAAACAAACTAAAAGGTAAACGAAAAATTTAAATTTATTTTTAAGTGAATTTTTATAATATTTGTCTAGCAATTAATAAATTTTATAATGAAAAAATACACTTTTTCTTCACTAGTTAAATGCCAAATTGGAAAAAAAACGTTCTAAATTTAGAACAGCATTATTAACGCAGCAAGAAAATACTTAATCCACGGTGTTTTGTCTGGCCGGGAAATTTAAATTGGTTAATTTTAGAGATATCACAGCCTACTCTAGATACAAGCCCGGAAGCTGACATTAACAGCTGAGCATTGGTGGTGTAAACAAACCAAAACTTGCCACAGTAATCATAAGGAAAAGTTTGGGGAATTGTTCTTTCTCATACTATGTATTTCTCGCAATATATTTAAAGTCTTAAATTGGATTTTACTTGAGGTTAACCTACAAATGTTCTGAACATGTTAACACGATCAAAAGTGTCTCTCTTATACAACTTGCATGTGTTTTAAAGGAAAAACTCTCTTGTGCTCGTTTTGTTAAAGTATTGAGCTTGAAATGCGTCAATGACATCATCGTTTCTCTTTGGTTTTGGTTACGAGAGTGTGCAGCGGAACACATCCTCTGTCACTGGCCCTCGGCCGTATCAGGCTCAGACATATCGGTGGGGATTTCCCACTAGGTATAGGTAAGGTAGCCCCTAAAGAAATTTTAGATCTAATTAAGGAACTAAATCTTGATTAAATCTGAATTAGGATCAAGTCACAAAAGATCATCTTGGTCGAACTGACTAAAGGTTGATTAAGTCCTTGATTCACTTCTAATAATAATAATATTATTATCTCACTTCTAACAATGCTGGTACAGTCACTTCCAAAAGTGACAAAATGTTTTGAAATTACCAAAAATTTAGCATTTTCCCAAATTTTTATTTGAATTGCCTATCTTATTACCTTTCCGAAAAGGTACACACACATCCAGGTAGATTAAGGATGTAGAAATTCATGTTCAGAAAACTTGCTTTTTATTGAATTCGAAATTTATTAAAATTAATGCTATTATGTTATGAAAGTTGTTCAAAATGTCTTCCACCACTTTTGATGCAAACCAATAACCTTCTTCTAATTTACTCTTTAAGGTGTATTGTATCCAACCTCTCCCGTATTTTCGTCGTTGTAGTCCGAATTCTGCTAAATTATTCGTCTCTATTGTTAACAGACCTTGACAAACTTCACCCCTTATTGTTTTCCACCAAAAGAAGTTCAATGGATTAAGTTCTGGAGCTCTAGCTGGCAAAGGAATCGGTGTACCTCGTCCAATCCAGCGTTCAGGAAATTTTTCATCTAATATTGCCTCGCAATTTTGGCAGGGGCTCCATCGTTTTCATAAAACAGTGCCCTAAGATTATCCAGAGGAATGTCCTCTAATAGATTTAGTAGTGCATTTTCCAAAATGTCCGCATAAATTTAGCTTTTAAACACATTCGGCAAAATGAATGGTGCTTTTAAACGGGTGCCGATGATACCAGCCCAAACATTGGCTCAGAATTTGGGCTGGAAGGAGGTCCGCTTGCCCTATGTGGGTCAGTATCCGACCAGGTATGGAGGTTGTGAAAGTTTCTGATACCAACCCCTGTGAACTGCGATGAATCGATGAATCGTCCTTTGATAGTCCTTGGACTGGCATATGCTGATGTAAACGTCACCCTGCTGGATGAATAACCCTCCAAACTTGAACTGAAGACACTACTGAGTAAGGTGAGCTCTCTTGACTGTTTAGGAGTCAAGCTTTGGCCATATCTGTCTGGTGATCAGGCAGGTGTGTTCCTTCTGCCAACTAACATTTGCAATCCTGAGAATGTCTGTGAAATCTTCAGTTTGCAAGTAGCCAGCTACTTTCCCAGCTGGTGGTTATTGTCCGAGTCAGGACGAGCAGTACTGTTTCTCGCTAGTTTGTCGGCTCTATAGTTGCCCGGAAATTTTAGATGCTCAACTATGTCATTCAGAGCTGAGCGACATGCCACAACCGTTTTGGAGGTAGTATATACTTCCTTGAGGTATTTAATAGCGGCCTGACTATGTATAAAAATACAGATGCTATCAGTAGGCAGCGTTAAATGTTTCAGACGGTCCGCAGCTACCTTTATAGCCATGATTTCCATCTGACACACGCTGCAGTAGTCAGGTAAGCGAAGTGAGATATCGAGGTCCAGATGTTCGGAGAATATACCTCCATCTGCTCTGCCTTCCAATTTTGATCCGTCAGTGTTGAGATGCATTGAGGTGGACCTGTCTCCAACAATGAACAATGAATGAACAATGTCATACGAGCCCTCTTAATGGAATCAAGCACTTATGAAATTGTCAAAAGTCACCTTTTCGACTTCTCACAACATCATATGAACTCAATTTACTTAATGGCATTAAGAAGGATAAGTGCTAAATTTTCGGCCTTCTACTGTTTCGATCAGTTCCTGGTTTTTTTTGAAGGGTAAGACGCGACAAGAGTAAAAAAACAATTGTTTTTTTTATTCATGTTTTTTTTTATTAATATATTTTTTAGCTACATAAGTCGAAACGCAATGGTTCGCTTGAAGGGCAATTTGAAATGTATCACAACATACAATGCTTCTCTTCTCTTCATACCTACTTCTGATTTTATTTTTTATTTTTGATAATTTTACAAAATTAAATTAAAATATATTATTAAACCAAAATTGAATTCGGGAGGAAAAAATTAAGGCAACTTTCGTGTCGTGCTAGCTTTGATCTGCTTCCCTTAATGTAAAATGCTCTGCTCAAAAAAAAGAAACAAAAATACGCAAAAAAGTCAACTACAACAATATTTAGAAATATAATGTGCTTGCAAAAGCCAGTTGGGGTTATTTAATTATATAAATTAACTTTAATTTTAGTGGCTACTCTGTTTATACTTGTAACTAGATTGTTAACAGGAAAAATTATATTTCTATATATAAATATAAAAAAAACGTAGATCTTCCAATGGAAGCAGTTGTTCTAAAGTTCTATAGATTTACGCAACTACAAGTGGTCAACGAGCCTATTTTTTGTGCGATGGTAAAGTGTTGAGGATGCTGTCAATAGTCACGTTGATACTTGTGGCGCATGATCGATTTTTGTTTTTACTTTATTTATGATTTGAATTATTTTTCGAATTTTCTCATTATTTATTTCCTTTTTTATTGATGATATAAAAAAGGAAAAAAAAAATTGAATCAACTTTGGTTCATTTGTGATGAAATAGAGACACGTATCGACGTGTAGATGGATTCCTGCACAGTTCAGGATGACATTGGAGGGGGGGGTAAACGTAATTGGCGAGAGTACAGAAAATAAATTAACAAAACAATTTTAAATAAATTTGCGAGCAAATAAATATTACTGTGCAGGTCGAATTCGTCTAAAAAAAAAGTTTTTACAAGCTTTTTTCTTACTTAATTAATATTTTTTTATTATAAACAATGTTTAGACTTTTGTTTTGATTTCTTTTTTTTTTCTTTTTTTTAAATTCAACTTTGAGAAAGAGCTTAAACGATTCTGTTTCTATTTGCCTAGACAAGTATATTTTTTGATTTTTTTTCTATCTTTTTAAAACTTAAAAAGTAAACACACAAATTGTTTTTTTTTGCGGTGTTCAGCTTATGAATCCATTGTGAAGACGTTGATTGAGAACGATGCGAACGTTTCACCTTTTTTGCCAATGGCTTTGGCTTGATACTGTCCAACATCATCGATAGTACACTTGACAATTGTAAATGAATACCTATTGCCATCCATAAAGAATTTATATCTTGGGCTAGACTCGTCAATTTGTTTTCCATCTTTAAGCCATGTCAGCTGTAGAGGTGCTTCTTGTGTTTCGCATTCGAATTTAACGGATTCGCTTTCTTGGACAGTTGCTGATGATGGGAATTTTGTGAATGTTGGCTGTTTTGGCTCTTCGCCGGGCACCAAAACATTTATTGTACATGTGCTGAAACTTTCGCCGGCATCGTTAAATGCTTCACAAGTGTATGTACCTGCATCTTCTGGGAATATTTCAGCAATTTGAAGTTTATAAATGTTTGCTTCGCTTGTATATTGGAAATCTTTGGATGGTTTGATTTCCTTATTATTGTGCAACCAGACAACATCAAAATGCTTTGCACCGATAATACGACTTGCTAGGGTTACTGCTTCGCCATCTTTAACAAATCGCGACTCTAAATGACTGACAATTTTTGGTGGCTTATCACCGCTTGTTGAACGTTTTGCATCGCTGGTTTCCATTGCTATTCGTTCGGCGTATAAAAACATTTTAGATATAGAATAAATTTTCAAAATCAATCAACTTACGTTTTATCGTCAATTTTGCCTTTGTTTCAACGGATCCTATTGAATTTGTTGCTGTACATGTGAATACGCCTTCATCCTCTGGGAACACTTCATTAATCGTTAGTGTGGCAATACCATTTTTATATTTCAAATCCATTATTTCGGAGGATGAGATCGCTTTGCCATTTTTGGACCAGGTAATTTGTGGTTCAGGATCACCTTTCACTGTACATGTCAATACCAATTGATCACCGTCTCGAATTGTTAAGTCTTTCAGAGGTTTAGTAAATTCTGGCTTGCACATAAGTGAATCATCCGGAGGATCTGAAAGTAATGCCAAATTAAATATTGTTTAATATTAACTACGCTGAATTGAAATGCTTACGAATTAGTTCCTTTGTTGCACTCCTTGATCTTGAAGGGCTTCCAGGTGCATCCAGTCTTCCATATTTTTTCTTAGAACTACTTGTGTCTGACGACGAGATATTTGTTGACGAAATATTGGTTGAATTGTGGCTAAGATTCTAGAAAAATAATGAAAAATATATTAAAAAATGATTATTATACGGATTCAGCCCCACAAAGGAGGTTATGGGCATGTATGTATGTGTTACGAAAAATGCAACGCATTCGGACTTCTGATATTGGCAGCAATTACTTGAAATTTAATAGATTTAATGTTGCGCTGGTAGCCGCGCGCTCATAGCTCGCGCGGCGGCTGTACCTGTCAAAAACTAAAAATATGCAAATTCAATTATGGCGGTCCAATGTGTTTAGGCGCTGTTTTACCTACTTTTAACTCTGGTGCGTACCAAATTTAGCATTTCCGTGCACCAAGTAGGTACGTATTGTATTTTACAGACTTAGAATATAGAACTAGAGGAAAAGAAGGTATGTAAAAACCTCGTACGTGTTATAATTGTTTTTATTGTGGAGGAAAGTGCGGTCAGTGGTCGATCTGTGTGACAAGTCAGTTCAAATTATTCCCGGATTTTTTTTTTAGTTTAATAAAAATATAAATAGAATCGAAACAATATTAGTGAAGTGATTTTATCTTTAAAATTTTCGAGACAATTCAAAGACTGTAAATTAAGTGTGCAGTGCTAGTGCTTTGTTGCAAAAATAAATCAACGATGGACTCGTGGAATATATTTTTTCAGGTAAGTAAGTCAATATAAATATGTTTTTGATATACATATATGATTCTTTAATAAAAGCTGCTAACATTAGAATAGGTAACTATAAAAATTAAATTTTTCGTTCCATTTCTCAATTTGTTTACATTCTGCGGAATAGAAAATGGTGTGTCCATATGTTCAAGTACTTAGTTTTGGGTAAATGCATTATGATATTTTTACCCAAACGTGTTCACGTACTCAAACATGTTCACGTACTCTTGGTATTTGGTAACTTCTATTTAACATTTTTACTCAGAATACTTCTGATCAAAAAGTACGTGAACAGACCTATTGTTCAATGTTATTTCATATTCGTCTAAAGTGGAAGGAGGAGTATTAAATTATTGAATAAAACAAAGCAATATATTTAAATAAAATTAATTGCACAATTTTATATTTTCACTTTCTTGAGAAAGTTCATATTTTTTTTACTACTGTCATGGTGATCGAAGTTCACTTCCCCTAGTTCTACATTCTAAGATTCCAGTCTTAAGATATATGGATAAATGTCATAATCAAATATTAAATGTCAGTTTGCGTGAGATCACAGCCTACTCCAGACACAAGCCCGGAAGCTGACATTAACAGCTGAGCATTGGTGGTGTAAACAAACCAAAACTTGCTTAGAACAGAAAACAAAAGGAAGTGCAATACCGTCTAGACACCGTGTACGTGTTTTCTGATTTTTTATTCGTGGGAAAGGTGTGGGAGTCTAAAAAGCACGCTTTCCGAAATGTCAATTTGACGTGGACTTTCTGAAGAGTGCGCATTCAAAGTGTTTTTAGAGTGTTTATTGAATAATTTTCACTGTTCCATTATTAAAAGTGGTGTAATTTTACAAATAAAGACAATTAACATTTAAAAGACTGTTTTGGTTTAGTTTACTAAGAATCTGAGGTACTTAATTTGAACATTTTTCGTGATGAAGTGTAAGGTATTTTGTTGTAAAAATAATCGATGCAATTGGTGTGGAAAATCATTTTTCAGGAAAGTTAAATAATATAATAAGCAATTATACAGCATTTTCTTTGAAATATGTGCAAAAGCTGTATAAATAAAAGCTAAATTACCAAAGAATATAAACATTTCTCTTGATGGTGCTCGTTTGTTTATATTTGAGCTTCATCAGAGTTTTGGATCGCCTTGGTGGTTTCAGCGACAGCTGACGGAAGTTTTTGCCTAGGGGCTCTAATAAAACTTTAAAAATATTAAAATATTTTTCTACTTTTTGGTATTTTAGATTTCCAAAAGATAAAGACTTTAGAGAATTGTGGTTGAAATCCATCGGTAGAATTGATTATATACCATCCAATGATAGTAATGTTTGCGACTACCACTTCGAATGAGTCAAAAATTTACTACTTCCATGGTGAAAACTAACACATTCACACCTTTCAAACACAAGGAAAATTCGGAAACTTTTTAAGCATGGTGCACTTCCTTTCGTTTTTTGTTCTAAGAAAACTTGTCACAGTAGTCATAAAGAAAAATATGGGGAATTGTACTTTCTCGCAATATATTTAAAGTCTTAAATTGAATTTTACTTGAGGTTAACCTACAAATGTACTAAACATGTGAACACGATAAAAAGTGTTTTAAAGGGAAAACTCTCTTGTGCTCGTTTTGTTGTTGAAGTATTGAGCTTGAAATGCGCCAATGACTTCATCGTTTCTCTTTGGTTTTGGTTACGAGAGTGTGCAGTTTTATTTGTGTGTTCAAGGACTAGTTAATCTGTGGTACAACAAAAATGAAATAATGACGAAACGCTTGGTGGTGAAATGTCCTGACCTGTTATATTTTCCGGGTTTGAATCTAGAGTAGGCTGTGGTGAGATATTATTAAAGACAGACTGAAGTGTTCGGTGTTTGGTCGTGAAAATTCTTACAGAAATCGATGAGGAAATTGCTTTTTTTCAGATATGTCAATATTATATATGTATCTACTCCTTAAATCGTATTTAATAATCGCACAGAAATAGACATTTAATATATATAAAGTATAAATGAAGTATGACTTCCGTTAAAGTTTGTT